>PISW01003873.1:0-76194 GCA_004023785.1 Mungos mungo
AGCATGACACCCTCAAGGTCCATCCACTTTCCTACAAATGGCCATATATCATTCTTTCTCATTGCCATATAGTACTCCATTGTATATATATACCACATCTTCTTGATCCATTCATCAGTTGATGGACATTTAGGTTCTTTCCATGATTTGGCTATTGTAGAAAGTGCCGCTATGAACATTGGGGTACATGTGCCCCTATTCCTCAGCACTCCTTTATCCCTTGGGTAAATCCCTAGCAGTGCTATTTTTAATGTTTTTATATTTTTTTATTTTTTATTTTTGAGAGAGAGAGAGAGAGTGAGCAGGGGAGGGGCAAAGAGAGAGAGATTGAAAGAGAGAGAGAAAGAGAGAGACAGAATCGACAAAGCAGGCTTCAGGCTCTGAGCTGTCAGTACAGAGCCCGATATAGAGCTCGAACTTGTGAACCACAAGATCATGACCTAAGCCAAAGTCAGATGCTTAACTGACAGAGCCACCCAGGCACCCCTTAAGTGCGTGGTTCAAAAGACATTGCTAGTTCTGTGTTTTTCCACAACTTTATTGATGTATTTTACAATTTATTTTAGTGTCTGTCTCACAAGTTTATTTACATTGGTCTGATATTTCTAATGTTTCTTGGCTATTCTCACAAGTATATGCTGGGTGAAATGCGAAATTTAAAATCAGTTTAGCATGCCAATGTCAGTCTTACTAGATTTTTGTTTGGGGTTGCAGTGAATTTATTATTTTTTTTAATGTTTATTTTTTTGAGAAAGAGAGAGACAGAGCATGAGTGGGTGAGGGGCAGAGAGAGAGGGAGACACAGACTCTGAAGCAAGCTGCAGGCTCCAAGCTGTCAGCATAGAACCTGACGCAGGGCTCAAATCCACAAACCATGAGATCATGGCCTGAGCTGAAGTCAGAGGCTTAACGGATTGAGGCACCCAGATACCCCTGCAGTGAATTTATAGATTAGTTGATGGTTCCTTTTTTTGAGAGAGAGAGAGCACAAGAGGGGGAGAGTGGTGGGGGGGTGATAGAGGGAGAGAGAGACAGAGAGTGAGAGAGAGAATCTTAATCCATGCTCAGCACAGAGCCCACCATGGGGCTCGATCTCACAACCATGAGATCATGACCAGAGCCAAACTCAAGAGTCACTCACTCAGCTGACTGAGCCACCCAGGCACCGATGATGGTGTGTTTTTATGTCTAAGATAATCAGTTCTTCTGACAGAAACACAGTCTCTCTTTCTGTTTATCCAAGTCATCTTTCATTTCCCTTGGTGAGGTTTTGTTTTGTTTTAAGTAAAGTCACATCAATTATTGCCAACCTGTAGGAAATCTATTAATTTTGCACATTTTCTAACTTGGAAGGATTTCTTAATATTTCCAATAGTTGCCCCTACAAATAATGAAGGTTTGTCTCCTGCTCTATCTTTTTTCCTGCCTTGGTACACTGGCTGGTACTTAAAAAGTAACATCAAGCCTTTGTAAATATATTATATAACTAGCATCATCTAAAACATTATATGCAGTATATTCATAACATGTAATATACAAGCTTATGCTTTGTTTACAAAATATATTTGTAAGTTACGTGAGTTTTGTATAAATTATAAAGTTTAATATACTGCGTTATACAAACCTAGTAATCTAATAGTAATTATACCTAATAATAATAATCTAATAATTATTATACCTAATAATAATTATACAAACCTAATCATATATAAAATTTATATATCATATATAAAATTATATATGTGAATTTATAAAGCACATAATTTGTTACTTCATATTATACAATGAACAATATTTCACTATATCATTTAATAATTATTAATATATTACATAGTAGAAAATTATCATTGGTACTTTTCCAGTGCTTCAAACGGTATTATATTGTTATATATGTTATGTTTTTGTTATGTTGGTGATAATATTTTTCTGTTTCTATCATAAATGGGGATTTTTTCACTCATATACCTCTATTTATCATTAGCCTCCAGTATAGATAGGTATTCTAAGGAAGTATTTCTTTATAAGATGGATGCTGAATTCTTAAAATGCTTTCAGGGCACCTGGTGGCTCAGTCAATTAAACATCCACTTCTGCTCAGGTCATGATCTCATGGTTCATGAGTTTGAGTCTGCTTCAGATTCTGTGTCTCCCCTCTCTCTGCCCCTCCCCCGCTCACTCGCTCACACTCCCTCTCTCAAAAATAAATTTAAAAAATTTAAATGCTTTTAATGTGCACAAAAAGGTGTCACATGGGTTTTCTTCTTTGACCTAGGAATGTGGCATTGCTGTCTTTCCTAATTATCTTGCGTTTCTGGTGGGGAGGGGAATCCTACATACAATTCCTTTCTAGAAATATTTTTATTTTTTATTTCATATCTGCAGCTCTTGTATTATTAATTAGGATAACAGTAGCTGCTAAACCACAAAATTTCAGCAGCTTAACACTAGAAGTTTATGTCTTCTTCGTAAATAGTTGAGGGAGGCTTTTCCTTAATGGCGGATCTTTCTAGCACAGTCTCCTTTACTCTGGCTGCTTCGCGGTCCCCTAGAGCAGGGCTGCAAACTTTTTCCTCAAGGGCGACAGTAAATGAGCCAAGCTCTTAACCGTCACAACCACTCAGCTCTCAGCTGCTGCCTATGAAAAGGCCCAGAAGTGCAAAGTCAGCAAGTGGGCATGGCTGTGTTCCAATAAAACTTTATTTACAAAAGCAGGTTCACAAGCCATAATTTGCCAACCTGTGCCCTTCAGCCTCCTCATCCTCTGTACCTACCCAGCGAGCAGAAAGCAAGAATGAAAAGGCCCACCTGTTTATGTTAAAAACCGCCATCGGCTTATCACGTCCGTTCCCATTCCCCTGTGAAAATAGCACCAATGGCTCAGGAAGGTATTTTCTGGGGAACAGTGATTTTCCAACAATGTCTCTCTACTATGGAAGGGAGAACATAAATTTTTATGACCACAAATAATATTTGTCTTTCTTTTTGTTTTATCCTTGTCAGGTTTAAATATCGAGACTTATACGTGCTTCACAAAATAAATTATAATTATCTTTCCATATTTTCCCATGTTTGGAAAGAGTTTACGACCACAGTGATCAGCTCTTTGAAAACATTGCCTATTAAAGTCATGGGGACTCAATACTTTCCTTAGGAGCAGGCCTTTAGCGGCTTTTATTCTGCTTTGTCCATGATTCTTTGTGTATTAGATTTTTCTCCTTATGGTAATTTGTACAGTTTACCTGATGCAAAAAATTCCCATTGTCCCTCTGAATCACAAAGTTATTAGCCTCGAACTCTAGCAAGTCCTGGCTTGCAGTTATTCTAGGCTGCTCTCAACCAGGGATTAGATGCCATTTTACAGTGCAGTGTGGTCGTTTGTGTGTTTCCTGCCTTCCTTGAGCCCTCTTTCACCAAACTTGCTGAAAGTCTGTCTTTCCAGGTCAGTTATGATTTCAAAGAAGCAGTTCATGAATTTATTCATAAATGCTGGTTTCTGGTCTTGGATTCACTTAGTTTTGCTTCTCATGAAGGTCAGAGAACTCACAACTCATGAACAGGAGAACCTCCATGAGGAAGGTTGAGAATCAAGAACATTCATCAGTTTTGATGCCCTGGAGAAAGGTGGAGGCAGAGGGAAGGTTAAACAGTAGGCCCCCATTCAGGTGAGGAGTCAGAGGGTATGAGCAGGAGCACAGTCAGTAGAAGTGGATAGAAAGCAATAAACATGAGGGCTAGTACAATAATAATAATAACATTGGAAGGTGTGAAGCAGGAACTGTCGGATCCACCGCCCCAGTTCTCAGAGCTAGACTCTGACTTTGGCCTCACAGCCACTTTCTGATTTAATCCTAAATGGCTCATTTGCTCCTCTCTGAAACCCCAGCAACAATAATAGCTCCCTCGGGGCCTTTTCTCAAGTTGGACTCAGTTTTTAAATTACGTAAAGAATTAGCAAGGCACTGATGGCATGTTAGGAGACTCATCTAATTTCTGACCACAAGGAGTTCGCACTTCAAGAAAGGAGGAAGGGGAAAGCCATCATTCCTCTGAAGGGCTGGATAGTCACAGTGGGAACGTGTACACTTGTACCTACCCAGGACCTCCTGGAGGGGTGACGCTTAGCGAGCCCTGAAGAGAGAGGGGCAGAGATGAGTAATAAGGATGGTCAGGTCATAAGGGCCCTTCACATTTTGTCCTACGAGCAGGAGAGAGACTCACACTTTTCTCGTCGTTTAAGGAAACAAACATAAACACTTTTCTAGCTCCCCAGCAAAGGAGAACATAATTTAAAATAATGATGATAATGATAGTGACAAAGTGGTGGCGAGCCATTGGACGGGTTTATGGTGGGAACACAGTGGAGATTTTGTCTCTAGAAGGACCCCTCTGGCTGCGGACTCAAGAGACGTGAAACTGAGCCAGAGTGCTGACTTCTGTTAGGCAGCTGTTTGACTTCTCTGGGGAAAGTTGATGAAGGCATGAGTAAGAATCATGGCTGGGGGTGTGGAAAAGAGAGACTGAGAGAGAATTGATTTTGCATGATTCAATGATCAGTAGAAGACACCAACTGAGACAAAGGGAAGGCAGAGATAACACCTAGGTTTGTTTCTCTCCTGGGCAACTGGGTAAACGACCGCCATTTGTCAAGATGGGGACCATGAGCAGAGCAGATTTGGGGAGAGATGTGAATTCTTGTTTCAGCTGTTGTATTTGAGAGGACTACAGAAGATGGAGGGGCAAGGGACTAAGGAAGTAATGGGTTCCACTGAACTAGAATTCAGGAGAATGTTGATCTAGATCTACAGATTTGGGAGACTTGAGTATAGATGAAAATTTAAACTAATGGTCTAGATAGGACTTGCCCTTTCATTCATTTATTTATTCACTTAATACTTCTGGAGAATCTTCAGTATTTATTTTACGTTTATTTCTTTTTGAGAGACAGAGCTTGAACAGAGGAGGAGCAGAGAGAGAAAGAGACACAGATCTGAAGCAGGCTCCAGGCTCTGAGCTAGCTGCCAGCACACAACCCATCGCAGGGTTCAAACCCACGGACCGTGAGATCATGACCTGAGCTGAAGTGAGACCCTCAACCAACTAAGCCACCCAGGTGCCCCATATCAGACACTATTCTAAGGGCTTGGAACCGATCAGTGAACAGAACATTTGTGCTTCAACAGAGCTTACGTTCTAGTATGGAGACATAAACAATAAAACGCATAATGAATGATTATGTATTATAACAAAATGGTATATGTGATATAGAAGTAAAAGTCAGACAGGGTTCAAGGAATCAAAAGTGCCCACTAGAGAGTAGTTTGGAGGAAGAAAGGATACATAAAAGGAAAAGAGGGATAGAGGCTCCCAGGTAGAGGTGGAGAGTCTATGAAGATGGCAGGAAGGAATGGCTAGAAGGAGGTTGTCCAAATCAAGGAAAATCCAACACCAGTAATGGCGAATGGACCCAGGCATCAGCCTCTTAGCAGTAATCTTTCGATGTGCACAAGAGTTTTTATGGGCAAGGTGACGGCACTTTGAGTAGCTGGTCCAGTGATGATGGTGACCCAGCCCTCTCTTCTGCCTGTCACTTCTTGCAATCAAATCGTCTCCCTGAGGTTGAGTGGTGACTCAGGGCAGAGGTTCACCGTGGACTGGTCTCTTGGCCTCTGTGTGTTGTGCCCTCTCTCCACGTGCTGTTCCAGATGTGCTTACATTTTCCAGCTCTCTCTGCAGCTGGCTTTCTATGTGCCAACCTCTTAGAGGGAGACACAGTCATTGTCTTCTTCCAGGTCTTAGTAAAAGCCAATCTAGAACTTCTCCCAACGCAGGAATGGGTTTGCTTTTCTTTTAATTATTAAATTAAAAAAATATTTTTTTATTTTTTAAAATAATTCTTGAGAGAGAGCAAGCACAAGCAGGGAGAGGCAGAGAGAGACAGAGACAGAAGATCTGAAGCAGGCTTGGCACTGTCTGCACAGACCCCGAAGCAGGGCTCGAACTCACAAACCATGAGATCATGACCTGAGCCAAAGTCACACACCTGACTGGCTGAGCCACCCAGGTGCCCCTATTTTTTTTTTAAATTTTCATTCCAGTATAGTTAACATACAGTGTTATGTTACTTTCAGATGTACAATATAGTGATTCAACACTTCCGTCCGTTACTCTGATCATCAAGACAAGTGGGCTCTTAATCCCCATCGCTTATCTTACCCATCCCCCACCCCCCCTTTTGGGAACCATCAGTTTGTTCTATAGTTAAGAGTGATTTTTAGTTTGTCTCTTTTTTCTTTCCTTTGTTCACTAGTTTTGTTTCTTAAATTCCTCATATGAAATCATACAGTATTTGTCTTTCTCTGACTTATTTCACTTAGAATTATACCCTCTAGATCCATCCATCTTGTTACAAATAGCAAGATTTTATTCTTTTTTATGGCTGAGTAATATTCCATTGCATTTATATATACACCACCTCTTCTTTATCCATTTGTCCATCAATGGACACTTGGGCTGCTTCCATAATTTGCCTATTGTAAGTAATGCTGCAATAAACATAGGGCGCATATATTTTTCTGAATTAGTTTTTTCATATTCTTTGAGTAAATACCCAGTAATGTGATTACTAGATCATAAGGTAGTCCTACTTTTAAGTTTTTGAGGAAGTTCCATACTATTTTTCACAGTGGCTGCATGAGTTTGCATTCCCACCAACAGTGCACGACAGTTCCTTTTTCCCCACATCCTCACCAACACTTGTTGTTTCGTTGTTTCTTGTGTTGTTGATTTTAGCCATTCTGACAGTTGTGAGGTGATATCTCACTGTAGTTTTGATTTGCATTTTCCTGATGAGTCGTGATGGCGAGCATCGTTTCATGTGTCTGTTGGCCATCTGGACGTCTCTTTTGGAGAAATGTCTGTTCATGTCTTCTACCCATTTTTTATTTTTATTCTTGGTTTGGCATGGAGTTGTAGAAGTTCTTCAGATGTTTGGGATACTAACCCTTTGTCAGATATGTCATTTTCAAATGTCTTCTTTCATTCAGCAGGTTCTCTTTTGGTTTAGTTGAGTGTTTCCTTCGCTGTGCAGAAGCTTTTTATTTTGATGTAGTCCCATGTGTTTATTTTTGCTTTTATTTCCCGTGCCTCAGGAGACACATCTAGAAAAATGTTGCTATGGCTGATGTCAGAGAAATTACTGCCCGTGCTCTATTCTAGGACTTGTATGGTTTCAGGTCTCACATTTAGGTCCTTAATCCATTTCAAGTTTGTTCTTGTGTGTGGTGTAAGGAAGTGGTCCAGTTTCATCCTTTTGCATGTAGCTGACCAATTTCCCCAGCACCATTTGTTGAAGAGACTTTCTTCTTTTTTTTTTTTTTTTTGGATATTCTTTCCTACTTTGTTGAACATTAATTAACCATATCAGTGTGGGCTTATTCCTGGGTTTTCTATCCTGTTCCATTGATCCATGTGTCTATTTTTGTGCCAGTACCACACTGTTTTGATTACTACAGCTTTGTAATATAACTTGGAATCTGGGATTGTGATACCTCCAGTTTTGTTCTTTTTCAAGATTGCTTTGGCTTTCTGATTTGACTTCTACAGCAGGAGGCTTGGGCCCTCTTGTGGCCACATCTGAGGAGTATGCACCCAATTCCCTGTTTCCTCTTCCTAGAAAGCCACTAAAGGGGTCTGAATATCCACTTCCAACGTGTGTTGGGGAGAGGGTTCCCAATCCTAACAAGCAATGCCCAGGACAGCAGCTGGGCATCTGACGATTCCACTCAATTCCGAAGCTAGCTCTCTGGAATAGCATCAGATCCCACTAGCTATGGGACTCGGTTCTGGAAGATCACCCTCTTCAGAGACCAGTCGCAAGCAGTTGCCACCTATGCTTCTGATCAACCAGCTAAGGATCAGAGGTTCCCATGATGCCCTCCCTGAGTTCAAGGAGTTTGCTAGCGCAGCTCACAGAACTCAGGAAACGCATTTACTTACTAGATTACTGGTTTATTATAAAAGGGGTACAGCTCAGGAACGGTCAGAGGGAAGAGACAGAGGACGAGCCAGGTGTCCATGCTCTCCAAGCACATCACTCTCCCCGAATCTCCACGAGGTCATCAACTCAGAAGGTCTCCACACTCCTTCCCTTTGGGTTTTTCATGGAGGCTTTATTATACAGCCATGATTGACTAGATCATTGGCCACTGGTGATTGAACTCAGACTCCAGCCCCTCTCCCCTTCTTGGGAGCCAAGGGGGTGAGACTGAAAGTTCCAACTGTCACATGGATAGTTCTCCAGGCCACCAGCCCCCATCCTCCAGTGAGGTCCAAAAGCCACCTTATTAACATAACAAACAACACTTTTGTGGCTCTTGTCACTTAGAAAGTTCCAGGGGTTTTCAGAGCTGTGCACCAGAAAGGGGTGCGGAAACCAACATAGGTTTCTTATGATAAATCACCATAGCACAAGTACTAACAGCCACAGTCTCTCAGGACAGACTACTGAAACAAAGCACCAGGTATGATGTTACACGGGAGTGAGGATTTATGAGAACAGAAATTATATCCTGGAGTTCAGCATGGCCTCCTGGAGCTGATGGTCATTATTACTTAAAGATAACTCCATTTGAGAGGCAGCTGGGTGGCTCAGTCAGTTAAGTGCCCGACTCTTGATTTTGGCTCAGGTCACACGATCTCATGGCTCATGGGTTCGAGCCCCGCATCAGGCTCTGTGCTGAAAGTGGGGAGCCCGCTTGGGATTCTCTCTCCCTGTCTCCTGCTCTCTCTCTCTCTCTCCCTCTCAAAATACATAAACTTTTTAAAAAGACCCTTCAGTTTAAGACCCCCTAGGAGCTGACTTGTGGCTTGTTAATTCTCTCTCTGGCCGTGGGAACCTTCTTCCCTGGACAAGAGGAACATTCCTTAGCTCCCATGGAAGGTGCTCATTGTCCAGAGGCCCGGCTTCTGCTTCGGTGAAACAGAACCCTGCTGGCTTTCCTGGGGTTTTTTTCAAGCAGTGGAAGGACTCTGGCGTTCAGCTCCAGGAGACAAACCCCTTTTCCTAGAACATCCTCCCCATTCCCTTGGTCTGGCCCAGGCGGCCACCTGAATGCCCAAGTCAGCCACTCAACTACTTTTTTTAAAGACTCGAACCTGTATCTCAGAGAATATATAGTCTAGTTGTCAAAGATAAATTAGTTGTTGTTGTTGTTTTATCACAGTAACCCTTTCACATAGGAGCATTATTTCTAGTCCCCCAGGGCTGGTCCAGAAGACCTCCATTTTCACCTGTCACTTAACATTTCTAAAAGATCCGTGAGTGTTGAGGCACTTGGGTGGCTTCGTCAGTGAAGTGCCTGACTTCGGCTCAGGTCACGCTTTCACAGTGCATGGGTTTGAGCCCTGTGTTGGGTTCTACACTGACAGTGTGGAGCCTGCTTGGGAGACTCTCTTCCCCTCCCTCTCTCAAAAAAAAAAAAAAAATTTAAAAAAAATAATAAGATCCTACCCTAGTCTTTGCTCGCTCACAGCCCCAAGGTGCAGACTTTGTAACAAAGCAAAAACAATCCCTGTTTATTATAGAATCCAGCCATTCATCAGAGACTCTGAAAGTCCTGAGCACTCTGATAATTTATTTTAAGCTGCACAGTCAGTAACTGTGGCCCTAACCCAGATGGTAGAGCTGTCCGGCTTGTCATAAAAAGAAAAAGGGTTTCTTTGGCATCGCTTTCTCATGAACAGAATGTATCATTCCATAACAAGAAATCATTTCCAAAGGGCATGTGATCCTGGGGGGAAGAGGCACAATGAGGCAACACGGAAAGTTACTTCTCCGAGCCCTTGGCCTTGGCCACCATCGAGGCAGTCTTGGGCATCACTGTGAGGTCTGCAGCTGCGGAGAGGTGCTGCACCCCCACGAGAAAGCTCTAAAATGGTGGGGGCCTGCAGAGGGGAAGCCAAAGACAGGGCTCAAGTCTCTTGACGCACCTGATGACCTTCTTTGACCCTAGAGAATCAGCCTCAAGCGCCAGCACAGAGTAAGTCCTTCTGGTTGACTGTTTTTCTCCGCTCGTGTGGTCCGGAATCAGAGTATGTCTTAGAGGCTAGAGGCTTCAGACAAATTTCTAAGGCGCCAAGAATCTGAGGAAAAGGAATCCTCATTCCTCCAAGCATCCAGGGACACCCATTTCCGTAAAAAAGGCCCCTGGTCCCCTGTAAGAGCAGCAGGTTCTGTCTTTGCTGGATGATACCATCCGTCCTCTACAGACTGAATTGAAATATCTGTAGGCAAGAGCCACCTTTGAAGTTTATTTATTATAGGGGCGCCTGGGTGGCTCCGTCGGTTGAGCGTCCCTTCGGCTCAGGTCATGATCTCTCAGCTCATGGGTTCGAGTCCCACATCGGGCTCTGTGCTGACAGCTCGGAGCCTGGAGCCTGTTTCAGATTCTGTGTCTCCCTCTCTCTCTGCCCCTCCCCTACTCATGTTCGCTCTCTCAGAAATAAACATTAAAAGATTAAAAGAAAAGTTTATTATTTATTTTTGAGAGAGAGATGAGGAAGGGCAGAGAGGGGACGTGCCCGTGCAGTGGCCATTGCAGGGCTCAAACTCATGAACCTGAGCCAAAATCCAACAGATTGAGCCCCTCAGGGGCTTCCTAGGCAAGGGCCACATTTAAACCCTAGCCAATTCCGCAGGGATCACCTTGTCCCTTAGAAAATGGATTTTTCTTCCGTCTCTTCCGAGAGGGCACTGAGAGCCGGTCTGTCCTGTGAATTAAAAATAGCTCTCCTGCCGTGCACTGAACAAGCTTGCAAGTAGATAAGCCAGGGAGGTCCTTTCCCACAAGCTGCTCCGTCATCGTGGTCTCCCGGCCGAAAGGTACCCAGGACTCCAGCTCTCTCCCTCAATCCTGGGATCCCAAGTGTTTATGCAGAGAAAGCACAGCTGACTCATTCAGCCAGCTGCTTCCAAGGGGGATGGAGAAAGCTCAGACTTGCCAGGCCAACCTCCCCTGGGGGCCAGTGCCCAGAGCCAGTCCCCTGGGGCAGAGGGGTGGGGGATGATGTCAGGGCCTCCCGAAGCGGGTCCCTGTCACCGAACCCCCTGATGTGTCTCCGGGGACAATAGCCAGCAGACCACACTGCAGCAGCCCCCAGGGAGCCTCCTGCGGTGGGAGATTGGAGCAGAGGCTCAGGGTCACAGCACAAAGCCGACAGACGTGGCTGTCCCAGAGACAGCCAGATAAGTGACCTTTGTCCCTGTCCACAAGAGCCTGGCTTGAACCAGGAGGGAGAGGAGTGACAACAGCCTTTCCAGAGACTCTGGGGAAGGTCTGTTTTTGCTTCCCCCGCCCCCCGCCCCAGGGGCAACCCCTGAGGACAAACCAGTTATTCTGGCTCTGGACCTTTGCCAAGATGACCAGGGGACAGACTGCCTGCTAGGTGGGTCTTTTTTTATTTTTGATAAAAAGCTCCTAACAAAAGCAGTAGCAGTCACCCCCAGGCTGGGAATTATTCAGCCCTTGCCCATCAGGGACTGGGCTCTGATAGTCACACCTTGTTCTGTTGTTTTAATCCTCGAAACCTCAAAAAGAGGCGAACTTTATTCGAGTTTTAGAGGTGGGGAAACTGAGGCTCTCAGGGGTTAAGTCAGTTGCCAGCAGACGCAAGCGGTGACATGAGGGGCCCAGAAACCACCGACGACTGTCTGAGTCCAGAACTGAAGTTCTCGCTGACCCACATACACCATCTCCAAGGGATATCAGGGCGTCTCTGCGGTTCAGCTTCTCCTGTGAACGGGGGCAGGCTCGAGTCTGCACAGGCGGGGACGCCCATCTTCTGTGCCGGCCACCGCAGCCCTGAGCCCGTGGTGACTGGCGGGGAGGGTGGGGGAGGGGCGGGGGGCAGGGCGGGCTCTCTGGGCCTGTGGGTGAGGAAGCTGACCGGGCACATGGCGCTTTTTGGAGATTAGACAAATCAGAGTCCAACGTGGGGCCTTAGCCCTCACCTCGTTGAGTCCTTCAGGTGTAAATAACTACCCCTGATGTGGTTGTGTGGACACACTTCTTCATGGACGTCAGCAGAAAAAGTTACGCGTTTTTTTTAAGTTTATTTACTTTTTAAATATTTGTAACATGTATTCATTTTGAGAGACCGAGACACAGCGTAAGTGGGGGAGGGGCGGAGAGAGAGGAAGATACAGAATCCGAAGCAGCTCCAGGCTCAGGGC
Organism: Mungos mungo; assembly: GCA_004023785.1. Taxonomy (NCBI): domain Eukaryota; kingdom Metazoa; phylum Chordata; class Mammalia; order Carnivora; family Herpestidae; genus Mungos; species Mungos mungo. Next base: position 12,230 of record PISW01003873.1, read on the forward strand.
TGTCAGCACAGAGCCCGGGGCCCTTACCCAGGAGTGATGAGATCATGACCTGAAGTCAGATGCTCGACCGACTGAGCTCCCCAGGCGCCCCACACTAGAAGTTTTTAATTAAAACTTGTGTTTGTTTCCCCCTGCGTCATTGAGGTACCATTGACAAATCTTTTAGCAAACTTTTTTTAATTATTTTTTTAAGTTTATTTATTTTTGAGAGACAGAGCATGAGCAGGAGAACGGCAGAAAGAGAGGGAGACACGGAATCCCATCCAGGCTCCAGGTTCTGAGCTAGCTGTCAGCACAGAGCCCAATGTGGGGCTCGAACCCACGGACTGTGAGATCATGACCTGAGCCGAAGTCGGATGCTTAACCGACTGAGCCACCCAGGCGCCCCTTTATTTATTTGTTTTGGGGGGAAGGGAGGGGCAGAGAGAGAGGGAGAGAGAAAATTCCAAGCAGCTCTGCCCATCAGTACAGAGCCCAACACGGGGCTTGAACTCACCAACTGTGAGATCATGACCTGAGTCGAAATGAAGAGGCAGATGCTCAACCGACTGAGCCCCCCCAAGCCAAAAAACTTCCTTAAGTGATTGCCATCACGTGATCAAGTAGACTTCTGTAAGCCGTGTCTCTCCAGGGACTGGCTCCCCAGACAATCCTCTCCCCAGGCTGGGGGATTCCTCACCCTTCCCGCCACCACCCTGCTGTTTGCCACTCCGCTAACTTCCCCTTCGCTCCCCCCATCAGGGTCAAGGGCGCCCTCCCTGTCTGTCATCCTATCCACAGCTGAGGGTCATTTCAGGCTCAGCCCGACCCCGCCTCCTCCACGCATCCCCCTGGATTTCTCCACACTGCTGGCTCCTCCGTCCGTCCAGGACGGCACTCCCCGGGCCTGGTCCCTGACAGATGTCTCCTCTGTGTCCCACGGAGACCATGTCTTCACGGCGTCGTATCGCTTTGGCTTCCACTTCTCAGCTTCTCCTAAAATGTGAAGGCTGGATGGGAACAGAATATGTGGGGAATGCTCCGTCCCGCATTCCCGACTCTTTTGCTCCAGACCCAACTTTGAGACTTTCCCGCCTTATTCTAGCGCCTCACTCCCAGGTCACCAAATGCCAGGTGTCAGAGTGGAAAGGGCAGGCTGACGAGCGGGTGGCAAGAACAGGCCCCCACGGAAGCATCATGAGTGCCCTCCCCGGAATGTCCAGCTTGTCTGTCCTCACCATCGTGGTGTCACTAGGAGTCCCTCAGACCTCACGCACTCAGGTGGAAGATGCTGCGGAACGCGGAACGTGGAGCCATCCTAGGTCATGTGCGCAGGAAAAGGAAAGACCTTGGCCGTGACCCACTGCGGGCTCCCTGAAGGACTGCCCAACCAATGGCTTCCAGGGAGGGTGGCTCGGAGAGTTCCCCCTGCAGTCGTAGCTCAGTCCCTGTGGGCACTGAACACTGAGCGTCCTCATCCACGTGACAGCGAGGAGCCGGCGCGCCCTTACTGAGCGGACGGGAAGCGTCGCAGAAGGTGATGCTTCTGTTATTGCTGACACTCGTCAGTGAATGCTGTTTGCACCATTTGCTATCAGCCCGCTTGAAACAAAATAGGATGTTGCACGTAAGAAACCCTCCTCTCGGGGCGCCGGGGGGCTCAGTCGTTTGAGCATCCGACTTCCGCTCAGGTCATGATCTCATGGTTTGTGGGTTCGAGCCCTGTGTGGGGCTCTGTGCTGACAGCTCGGAGCCTGGAGCCTGCTTCGGATTCTGTGTCTCCCTCTCTCTTTGGTCCTTCCCTGCTCCTGCTCTGTCCCTCGATAATAAATTTAAAAAATAATTTTTTTAATTGGAAAAGAAAAAAGAAACCATCCTCTCTCTCTCCCTGCCCGCCTCCCGTAATGTTTCCAGTCAGTGTCAGATACTCGGACAGTGTTGCGGTTGGATGACCTTCCTCTGGCGTGTGCTTATTTGGGAGGGGGTGCTCGGCGTGGGTGCCAGCGAGATGGTGGGGGGCCCCCGGGGTGGGGGAGACTTTGTCCCAGAAAGTATCAGACCGCACGGAAAAGCCTTGCACCCATTTAGACTGAAGGAAGTGTGGAGGGAACATAACAAAACGTTCAGACAGAGAGTCCTGTGGGGCAGGAAAGACTGGCTGCCGCCAAGGGGCTAAACACTGTCACACACAGGACTCTCTGAGGTTGGAAGTGGAGTCGGCTCAAGGCGTGTGCCAAGCAGACGTAGAGAAACGCTGTGATTTCCGGGGTGGGGGCGGCTTTACACCCCCATCAACCTCCCGGGTCCACCCGGCCCTCCGTGACATATGTAAGCCTTTTAACAGGGACGAAGCCTTTAATTTCTACCAGTAGAAGTAGGACTTGAAAAAACTTTTTCATTTTTTTTACGTTTGACTTATTTTTGAGAGAGACAGAGAGTGCAAGCAGGGGAGGGGCTGAGAGAGAGGGAGACACAGAGTCTGAAGCAGGCTGTCAGCACGGAGCCCGACACAGGGCTCGAACTCACAAACCGTGAGATCATGACTTGAGCCGAAGTCATATATTTAACTGACCGAGCCACCCAGGTGTCCCAAGACTTGAAATTTCAGTGACACGTGTTTCTTTGCTGTGGGGTTTGCTGTGAGAGAAGGAAAAGAAGGGGGTGAGCTAACCCCAGACCCTAAAATAGACCGGAGTACCGAAGGGCGTAGGGAGAGAGTGACCCTGCCCTCAAAGAAGAAAGTTGGCGTTGGTCAGATACCCAGGGAAACCCCTCCCAGAAAACGAATGGGTTGCTGACGCCAAATCCAGCAAACCTAGCGTTTCTTTCTTTCAGGTGACATGTAGACAGATGTTTATTATTCTCTATCCTTTTCTCTTATTGCAAAGAATTTTTTATAGGTTAAAAAAAAGGACACCTCTGAAAATAGAAGCTGAAAAATAAAAGTTTCCAGTAATGCAATGACATACGGTGTGGCTGTTACCAAAATATATATATATATATTGTTTAACTGGGGACGATCTCTGTGTGCTCCCAGGGAGGATTCTGGGTAACGTAGCGAGAATAAGCAAGTTTCAGAGGACCTGTCTGACCAGATCTGTCGACGTGAAGTACTTCGCATGTGTGTATGTGCGCTGTCATACGTACGGAACTAAATCTAGACCATGAGCAGGAAGTAGGATGAATGCGTAGGTGCGCGTGTGGCTGGTAAGAATCGACTGCATCTCCGATCACAGAAAGGCAGTCATGATTTTAGCAGCAAGCCTCGAAGCTGTGGACGGTCCCCAAGTCCTTCCAGGTTTTCGGAGTGCCTGGGCTGGGGGGGGGAGGGGAGCAACTGGAATCTCCAGCCGCCCTCTCCTGTCCGGCTCTTTGCTGATTTGACACTTGGATGTCTGAGTGAGAGTCCATGACAGGTGCCAGCGGGGGTGGTGATGACATGTGCCATACCACACGTGTTCCATTTCGTGCACCTCCTTGCTGCCTTTCCAGTCTCTGCCGTGAAAGCTCCACGCTCTTATCTGCGCAAAGCAGGAGTCAAAAGTTCTCGTCCGTGTGATTGTAGAGTACCGGGCTGGGAAACTTCCTGATAACACTCACATTCCTGTGGAAGAGCCGCGCTGGGGGTCAGGGCAGAGGCGCTAGGGCCTGAGCACATTCTGTACGTGCTGCTGGAGAATGAGGCAGATGCAGTCCCGCAATTAAAAAAGGGGGGGGCACCTGGGGGGCTCAGTCCATCGAGTGTCGACTCCAGCTCAGGTCTTGATCTCGCAGTTCGTGGGTTCGAGCCCCGCGTCGGGCTCTGTGCTAACAGCTCGGAGCCTGGAGCCTGCTTCGGATCCTGTGTCTCCCTCTCTCTCTGCCTCTGCTTGTGCTCTCTCTCCTCTCTCTCTAAAATAAATAAACATAAAACTAAAAAAAAAAAAAGATGTATAAAGATTTCATTGATGTATAAAGATTTCATTGAATCCCACCTGGCTTGGTAGCCCCTCCCCCCTCGCTGCTGAACCTGGTCCCTCCACAGACCACACAGGCGGCCGAGGAAAGCTCTGGGCCTTGTCAGCCGTGGAAGGTTTCCAAAATAGACCTGGAGACAGGAGGAAGATGGAGAAAATCCAAATAATAATAAAACAAACAAATAAAGACCCCGCTGCCGTTTCTGAGACACATTGATGGCTTTTTAAACAGCGCCTTCAGGGAAAGGGGCTTCATGCCCCCGGTGACCTTGGCTAATTCTGACATCTAGGAACTTAAACTTGGGAGGGGCCCGAGCTCATCCCCATCAACGAGGTTTGCTCAAGGCTCTGTGCCATGTGGCTGCCTCGTATTTGAAAAAGATGCCCCTCACCGTCTCAGTTACATGTCTGTTCGTAAAACCTGAGGGCGACGGCGTTCTCCTCTGGCCTCGCTCTGTCTCCAGCAGTCTCTTTCTTTCCATCATCTTCTCTGATTCAGTTTCAAAAAGGGATGGGTTTCACATAGAAAACGTGCAGGCACCCTGGGCGCCTGGGTGACTCAGTCAGTTGAGCATCTGACTCTGGATTTCTGCTCAGGTCGTGATCCCAGGGTGGTGGGATCAGGCCCCACGTCGGGCTCCCGAAGGTTGTGGGATGGAGCCCTGCCCTGGGCTCCTTGCTGAGCGTGCAACCTGCTCTCTCTCTCTCTCTCCCTCTCTCTCTGCCCCTCCCCTTCTTGTGCTCTTGCTCTCTCCCTCTCTCAAAATAAATAAATAAATAAAACCGTTTTAAATTTGCACATATCACACACGCTTCCCTCCAGATGCATCACTTTTATAAATGCAAGTTCCCATTTGGAGTAAACAGATGAGAAACAGAATTGAAAACCTATCTTCACTCTCGCCTTGAACCAGAAACAGGTCAAAGGGGACAGATACGCCCCCTGACAAGGATGACACGTTGAAGCATTTCCAAAAGGCCCCTTGGTCCACACCTCAGCCTCTGACCCCGTTCTTGGGTTTCACCCCATCAGGTAACCAGGTGAGTTTCTCCAGATCTGCAGATGCGTTTGCCTTCGAAGAGGACAGCAGCAGTGACGGGCTCTCTCCGGACCAGGCTCGAAGCGAAGACCCCCAGGGCTCGGCGGAATCCCCCACAGACACCAAAGCTTCCGAGACCCCTTTGGCAGGTCCCCCAGGGGCAATCCAGGTAAATAAACCCCACCCCAGCCTGTCAGGTCTTCTTAAAGGCACATTGCCACCTTTGGTTTTGCATAGAGACCCCAGGTGTGTCTCTTGGTGGCGCTTCAGATTCGTGCCTCTTCTTACCCCATCCGGTCCAGGGATCGGCGTGAAGTGGCCAAAGCCTCCAGAAAATACTGAAAAGGAGCCTCAGGGCTATACTACCCTTTGACTTAACTTTGTGAGCATCTACGCTGCCAAGTAGATAACCTTGTATCTCCCAAATTTAGGGACAAGGCTAAAAGAGGCTCACTGAGATCAGGTGACTCAGCAGTGATCTCCCAGATAGAATGTGCCAGATCAGGCTTCTGGCTTCAAAGCCCACAGACTTTCCATGTACTGAATGTTCTCTGCAGGGTCGTGGGAGAGTGGAGACCAGGAAGTGCTGATGGGCCGCAAAGCAGGGAGCCCAAGATGGCTCTGTGGCTAGCAGGTGTCAACCTCCCGCCCCGCGGCGGGGTCCGCGTCCAGCCCAGCATGGGAACACCACGTCCCCGATTCCCGGGCCAGTCCACAAACACTCAGGGCATGAGGAACGTGGTTGCAAACACCACGTGAAAGAGCACATTTATACAAAAAATAATTTAACAGTCGCTAGCGCCAGGGCACGTTCCACTTGTTTCTTTGAGATGCCACACGGCCTCCAGGCAGGTGGCATCGATGTCCCTTCTGATGGAGGGGGACCCAGGCTCTGTGAGGCTGAGCAGCTGCGCGGCCTCCAGACGCTGCAGAGTCCCAAACCCCCTGGTTCTAGAAGCCACACAGAGGCCCGAGGGGGGCTTCCCTCAGCCTGGCATGGTGGTACTCAGTGTGACTTGCGGGTCATCGCCATGCCCTCCTTCACGCCGCCAAGCGAGCGAGCTGACACCTGCCAAGGAGGAAATGCAGAATGGGAGGGGAAAGACCGCAAGGAGAGCCGAAACGCCCAGACGTGTCCTGCGTGCGGGTTTGCAGCCACAGCGTGTCCCTTCCCCTGCATCTGGCAGCTGGTCTCGGCAGCCGAGTTTCCTTGATGGCAGCAAACAGCATTTCAGAGCATTTGTATCTACTCTGATGGTTGACTCCTCAGCTTCTGACTTGAGAATGGTTTGAGGAGAAGACAGGTTCCTTCTGCTGAGCCCAGTTGAGGAGGGCGAGCCGGGGGTCGGGGGATGCCGGGCCGGGTGCAGAAGTCACTCTGTGATTGTACCCAGCGGCCCCGCTGAGCAGATGACACGGAGGCTCCGGAGAACAGGGGCGGAGCTCAGGAAGCCTACAGAAACTCTAGGGGCAGATCCTGGGCAGCGCCCTGGCCCTCTCTGTCACGGCATCAGATCGCAGGGGAGGGACAGAGCACGATTACTCTTTGTGCCAAGTTCTCCGCATCCTGAGTCATTAAAGGTCGTTCATAATGCTGCATGCACACCCCCCCCACACGTGTACACGTACATATATACACACGCATGTAAATATACATAAATGTGCAGACATACCTCAGACACAGACACGTGCATATCTGTACAACCCACACATACACACGTGCTCATAAATAACTCTACATAAACACACAGACACCACATACACGTAAGACACTTAACCATGTGCACGTGCACATCGGGGTACGTAAACACAGACGCCCCCATACACACACTCACCTGTGCTCACACGCACGTACCTATGCACATATGCACACACAGCTACACACGCACAGATGTATGTATACTGACACCCGTGTACATACAGACCCACAAAAACACACACAGCACACACAGACAAGCACGCACACATGTGCACGCAGACATACATACTAGAAACATACACGCACGCACACACATTTTCTCTCCCATCTGCCAACCCCCTTTTTATCATTTTTGGGGTCCTACCTTCCCCCGAAATGCCTACACCCACTTCTCCCTCCCTCTTTCTTCAGTCCCATTATCAAGTCCAACAGGGGGACCTTGTCACAGGGGGACCTTGTCACAGGGGGACCGCTTCACTGGGTTGACAAGCTGTCCAGGTTCTGGGTTGGCCTAGAACAGGCCATTTCTATACCTGTTTTCTGGAAGAATTATTGGTGATGACCCCCCCACCTTATCTCTCAACAGTAACTTCAGTTGGCTGACAAATTACATATATATGTTATATAGAATATATATAATTACATAACTATTATAAGCATATATATGATACAATAATTACATTTAATATATACAATATAATACATATACTAAGTTATATATGTTCTAGATATATATTACACTGTAAATTATATATATTTGGTATATGTATATATGGATGGATGTGTGTGTGTGTGTGTATACATACAGAATATATATAACTTACTATATGTTTATATATCTAGCATATATAATACAGAATATACATTCCATATGTTATGTTATAATGTATGTTGTATTTAATAATTTAATATTAATTGCATTGATTAAATTAACATCAATTACATTAATTAAATATTAACTTAGTAGCATATATTATATAACACATAATTTTATAATATTATATCTGAATCTATAACATATAGCCTGGGAGGTAGCGGTGGGGGGTGGCGGGCGCTCTACTTTATTTCTGTGTCCTACATTGTTTCTTCCTGCGTCCTGATAATGCTAAAACTTGGATTTCAGGATCATTCTTCCGGCTCAGAAAATGACAAGAATGACTCGGCCTCACAGCCCAGCAGCCAGTCAGATGCGGGGAGGCCAGGGCTTGGGACTCTGGGCACCTCCTGCACCGGGCACCCTGCTGTGAAGGTAGGGACCGGTGGCCAGCCGGGGGCAGAGCTCTCTGGGTCAGGTGCGGTGACATGGGGTGGGAGTCACAGGGACCCCTGTGTGGGCTCAGCCCCCCGGGAGCATCCCAGGTCAGGAGAGGAGAAGGGCCCTCCGCGTGCGTGGACCAGGAGTCGGGTCGCTGTGCACACACAGCTCGGGGCTTCCGTGCAGAGGAGAGCCCTGCCAGCCCGCAGCAGTCTGGGGCCGCGGCTCGGCCAGCAGGGGCCTGACTGAAAAGACTTCATCAGGCCGGCTTCCAGACAGCCACAGCGGGGTGTGCACAAGCCGTCACACAGGTGGAGGGGCGTTGGGTTTTATGCAAGGGAAGCAGATCTGAGGGTCTGCGTCGTCGTGTGAACCCCAGACCACTCAAGCCAGTCTCCCTTTGGAGGGCCTGCCTTCGCGGTAGACTAACCGCTCTAAGCATTATAGCAGATTCTTGCTTAGATCTCCCCATTCTAGCTAATGGTGCACAGAAGGCTCGCTCCTCTCTCCAATTAACTGCCTGCTAATAATCACTGGGTCTTGTTGCTAATAATATTTTATCCCAGATCTCTTCTCTGGGATCACCACTTAACGAAAGCGGAGATGTCTTTGATGAAACATTTGTTACAAGAGCATATGAATCAGCGTTAAAGTGACAGCCCCGGGGCCCTGGTACTGCATGTACACAGAAGTGGCTCTCGTGTTCTAAACGGACGGCAGGCGTTTCAGCCCCCTGGAAAGCTCCCTAAACCTCGCTTAAAATCCACTCCCTGCAGCCGAAACCTCGCAACTCACTCGGCTCAACAGCCTTTGAAATTACAGGACTGTTGATAGATTTTATTCATTGCAGGTGGAGGAAGGAGACGGTTCGCATTGTCTATACCGTTGTGCACAAAGAGAACTTTTATTACTGTTTCTACGAGCATATTTAAGTGCTGCGTGAGTCAGATGAGCAGTGCCCTCAGCCTCACCGCACTAAGGAAATGTGATGATTGCCCAGAGGAGGGACAGGTCGATTTCAGTGAAGAGCAGGGTGGATGGGCAGCGGGCCAGCGGGACCGGTCGTTTGTGTGACGGCCAGCGTCGCGGCTGGGTTGGTCGGTGCCTGTGAATTCTCGGTTGTACGATACTCATGATCTCTGCGTTAGGATGTAGAGGGCCTCTCAGAGAAAGAGGAAAGCAAGCTGGGGGAAGACATCTGTGCCCCGTTGACTTTGTGAGGTGCATTGGAGGCCACTGAGGGAATGTACGAGAATTCCCTGAAAAAGGTGTTCTCGGTGCAGGCTCCTGGAAGATTGTGTATCAAAGATGAATACAATAGGATTCCTGTTCTCAAGAAGCCTATAATCTGATTGGTATCACAGTCACCACATACCCATATTGTGTTTTGAGCAGGTAAGAAGCAGGTGCCACAAGGGACTTGAACAGACGTTTCTCCAAAGATGAAGAAATTGCTGGGGCCCCTCAGTGGCTCAGTCAGTTAAGCATCTGACTCTTGATTTCGGCTCAGGTCATGATCTCAAGGTTCATGAGTTCAGATCTCCCATCAGGCTCTGTGCTGACAGAGCACATCCTGCTTGGGATTCTCTCTCTCCCTCTCTCTCTGCCCTTCCCTGGCTTGCACTCTCTCTCTCTCTCTCTCAAAATAAATAAATAAACTTAAAAAAAAAAAAAGAATGCCTTCTTGTAAAAAATAGTCATGTACTCTTGAGCCACAGGCCAGACCATTCCCTCTTAAACCACTGGATTTTGTAACCACCTCTGCTTTAGAAAGCTATGTTCCGCTCCTGTTGGCCAATGGTTCATTTTCTATTTTCTGTCTAGAACCAAAAAAAAAAAAAAGAAAAGAAAAAAGGAAGGAAGGAAAAAGGAACCTACGACCTCAGTATGCTCTGGTTTCAAAAGAGAACGAAACTGTACAGTTCCATGGAGTCAGAGTTCTGTGGGGTCGTAGCCTTTGCCCTCCACTCTCCAGAGAAAACGGTCCAGTTTGAGTAACTTCTGGAAGGTTCCGAGTCCCTGTCCTACGGTAGCCTGGAGAAAAAGTTCCCCATCCCTGACTGACCAAGACCCAGGCTTGCAGAGTCCCAAGAGGAGGTGGGACAGAAAATCTGGGCTGGAGTACAGCAGGGCCCAGCTGACTGCACGAGCCCAGCAGAAATTCTCCTGATTAATTAATTAAAATGCTAATTATTATGGAGCAGGGAGAAATGGCGCCATCAACCAGTTTCTACTTTCTGAGAGAAGAAGCCACCTTGAGGAAACACCAAAGGGGCTTTGGTGGTGGGATGCAAGGAATCAGAGACTTGCTAGTTGTAGGCTCCTTCGCATGGGTCACGTTCAGATGCGTGCTGTGTGTTAAAATGGGGACACTGCCCGGTGGGAACCTGCCTGCCAGCTATTCAGGGGCGCCCTCTTCTGGACACAATTGGTACTACACTTCCCCTGCACAGTTTGCCTCCATCCTCAGGATGCTTTTTATTGTGACACCCATTCTTCATTGCAATCTTCTGGAAGAGAGTCAGGGCTTGGAAATTAAGATTTTTTTTTTCAGCTTGTGACAGTATGGACTACTGCTTCCTAATATATGGAGGCCTTTTGCAGGCGACAGGCATAATCCCAGTGTCCTTTGGAGACCTTTACTATTTCACTAGTATCTTCCAGCATCCCTGTCTCGGTCCCTGAGATAAAAACGAAGAATATTTCCCGCAACGTTCAGGTGAAAGTGACCGGGATGCAGCGAACTAACTGTGCCATGTTCAGACATTTGTCGTATCTTCCCAGCCTGTGGCTTTAACGTCTTTCCGTGTGTCTGAGTCATGTGCTGCGATGGTAGCTTCTAGAAGGGTCCCCGTGGATAGCTAACCCTTCTCACGGTGATTTTCATTATTCCAGAGGGCATCACTTCCTGGCCTTTTATCATTATTTAGGATATTACTTTTCCGATTTTTGAGGACAAGCTTAATTGCATCCAGAATGATGTTACTTTTTTACTCGGTTCATTTATTTATCTTGAGAGAGAAAGAGAGAGAACCAGCAGGGAGGGGCAGAGAGAGAGGGAGACAGAGGATTCAGCGTGAGACTCAAATTCACAAACCGTGGGATCATGACCTGGGCCAAAGTTGGATTCTTAACCGACTGAGCCCCCCAGGTGCCCCCACGATGATGTGATTCATAAGTCAGTTTCCTAAAGTGCTTTACTAAAGGTAATTTCGTGTACGCATTTGAAGGAACTTTCTTATGACTCCGTTTCAAGATGAGATTGTCTCCTTTCTTTTTTTTTATTAAGTTTTTTAAAATTTATTTTTGAGGAGGCAGAGGGACAGAGAGAGAAAGGGACAAAGGATCCAAAGCGGGCTCCAGGCTCTGAGCTGTTGGCACAGAGCCCAACATGGGACTCAAACCCACGAAGGTGAGATAACGAACTGAGTGAAGTTAGACACGTAATCAACTGAGCCACCCAGGCCTGCAACAGTGTATCCGTTCTTAGGCCACCTGCTGGTTTGGGCTCAGGAAAGCATCCTCATGAGACACAGGCTTACATCTCCCTCTGCGCCGGGAAGGAAATGATTCTGGGGTCCCTTCCCACATCCACGACCCCGCTTCTAGAGTGGTGCGCTTGTAGGAGGTCTGGGACAGACGCCTTAACGCCCCCAGGATCTCTGCGCGAGGCGCCTTTGCCGGGTTCTGGGATCCGAGGAAGCCGGTCAAACAGCCACTCCTCGGGATGGATCCATGACGCCAAGCCCTCCCCTCCCCCACCCCCTAAAGCGCTGCCGTCTCTCCACCCCCTTTGCAGTCCAAGTCCTTGAGCGACAGTAAGAACCGCCACAAGAAACCCAAGGACCCCAAGCCCAAGGTGAAGAAGCTCAAGTACCACCAGTACATCCCCCCGGACCAGAAGGCGGAGAAGTCCCCGCCGCCCATGGACTCGGCCTACGCGCGGCTGCTCCAGCAGCAGCAGCTCTTCCTGCAGCTGCAGATCCTCAGCCAGCAGGAGCAGCACCGGCTCGGCTACCCCGGCGTCCACCCGGCGCAGCTCAAGTACGTCGGGGAGCCCGGGCGGGGGTGGGCCGAGGCCGGCTGGCGGGGGCTTGTCCGGGGCCGAGGCACCTGCCGGCCGGCACCAGGGCGGGCGCCCGGCGAGCCCGGGGCTGCCCCAGGTCCTCGACTGGCGGGCCGGGAATGGGACTCCGTGGAGAACCCGAGCCCACCTCTTGAGGAAACTGAGGCTCGGACGAAGCGAAGAAGTCAGTGCCCTGGTTACAGGGACCCGGGAGGAGAGAAGGGATTAGCACTCAGACTGAATCCTGAAACAGGGAGGTGGAGCCCTCTGAGAATGGTTATGTTTGTTTTTTTTTAATAATTGTTTTTTTTTTTTAAGTTTCTCCATTTATTTTTTGAGAGAGGGCAAGAGCAAGGGAGGGGCAGAGAGAGAGGGAGAAAGAGAGCGCGTGCGAGAGAGAAAGAGAATCCCAAGCAGGCTCCACGCTGTCAGCACAGAGCCCAGCGTGGGGCTCGAACTTACGACCCTGAGATCATGACCTGAGCTGAAACCAGGAGTCGATGCTTACGCTTGAGCCGCTCAGGTGCCCCATGAGAATGGTTGGTGCAACTAGTTCAGCCCTGAGGAAGCAACGGCCCCGAAGACTGACTCTGGACCCTGATGGGGGGTGTGACCTCCCTGCGGGTCACCTTTTAAATGCGTTTTCCTCGCAGCTCTGCAGTGGGATGTGGGGCCCCTCGCCTGGCTTTTCTCAGCCTCCCGCCGGGTCGGCCACGATGCTGAGCGCTGAGTACAGTCCCGCCTTACAAGGCGTGACGGCGCCCCCACGGGACGGTGGGTCTGTGGACACGCACTCCTTTGCCGACGTCTCTGCCGCTCCCGCCCGCCTCCCCGGAGCCTGCCTGTTGTCGTCCTCACCGGCCTCTGCTGCGGGTTTATTACTTTCCGGATCCTTGCGGGCAATTAGCGCGTGACCTGATCTCAGTGCACGTTGCCCAGTCAGGGTTCTGGCCACCTAATTCCGGCGTGCTGGGGAGGCCCACGTGGCCCAGCATCAGCCGGGCGCCCCGCCGCTGTTCCGCTCCATCCTGGCCCTACCGACCCGGAGAGCGCGTCGGGTCCCCCGGGTTAAGGGCTCAGTTCTACAAGACCGCCGCCCCCTCCCCCCACTTCAGGTGCCAAGGGCAAGCCTAGAAGTTGTGGCCTGGGCCTCAGGTTGACCCGGCTGGCGGTCAGAGACTCCCATGATCTCCTCCTTGGGTTCGATGAATTTGCTAGAGTGGCTCGCAGGAATCAGAGAAACACTGTATTGACTAGATCACTGGTTTAGGATAAAAGGCTAGACCTCAGGAGCAGCCAGACAGACGAGGGGCCCAGGGCAAGGGATGTGGGAGAGTGGGGAACTCCCCGCCCCTCCAGCACGCTAGTCCCCCCGTTCCGCATGTGTTCGCCAGCCTGGAAGCTCTCCGACCTCCATCCTCTTAGGTTTCATAGAGTCTCCATTAGGAGCATGACTGATTAAATCATTGGTGAGTGGCCTGACCTCCAGCCGCCATCTTGTCTCCTCAGAGGTCATGGGGCGGGACTGAGGCTCCAACCACCAATCATAGGGTTGGTTCTCAGTCAATAACACTTAACATAACAAGGGACACCTTTGTGGCTCTCCTCAATTAGCAAATTCCAGGGATTTGGGGAGCTCAGTGCCAGAAAGAGGGAAGAGGGCCAAATCTGTCATTTCTTACTGAGCATCCTACAGTATCACACCCCCATATGTATATCTGTCCGTGTTTTAAGGGCTCTTGTTTTGTTTGCTTTTCAGGGAACCCAACGAACAGATGGTCAGAAATCCAAACTCCACTTCAGCCCCACTGAGCAATACCCCTTTGTCTCCCGTCAAAAACAGCTTTTCTGGACAAACTGGTGTCTCTTCTCTCAAACCAGGCCCACTGCCGTCAAACCTAGATGATCTGAAGGTAGAGGATTTGGTGTGATTTTCTTCGCTCGCTCGCTCTCTCTCTCTCTAAATAAAACAGTAGATTTTTTAAAGCTTTTATTATTAAGTAATGTCTGCACCCAACGTGGGGTTTGAACTCACAACCCCAAGATCGAGAGTGTCATGCCCCACCGACCGAGCCAGCCAGGCGCCCCAGCAAATACATCAGTAGATTCCTAACACCGTTTTTACTGACCGATTTCTTGAATAAAACAGCGAGAGGGACAGCGTACGGGGGAGACTCAAGTAGGTGACAGGATTTTATTTTGTTTTTTAAATGTATTTATTTGTTTTGAGAGAGACAGAGTATGAGGGGGGAGGGGCAGAAAGAGGGGGCGAGAGAATCCCAAGCAGTCTCCTCGCCGTCAGCATGGAGCCCAATGCGGGCTCAAACCCATGAAGCGTGAGAGCATGACCGACGCTGAAATCGAGGGTTGGACACTGAACCAAATGAGCCACCCAGGCGCCCTTCAAGTAGGTGACAGAATTTCCACTGTTGTCGTTGAATGTCCCTCCATAGCTCAGAAGACCTTGGGTTTCCAGCACAGATCTTTCACGGGCTATGCAGCCTCGGGCTACTTTCGTAATTTCTATACATCTTAGATTGCTCATTTGTATCATTGAGTTCTTGTGAGAACCCGATGGAATCCTCTATATGTGATCCAGCTCAGCACGGGGGTAACTGTAAGACTGATACGGCCTTCCAGAATTCTCTCAGGGCTTAGCACAGAGAGGAGCTGTTAAGATTGACATGAGCTTCCAGAATGCTCTAAGCCAGTGGTCAATTCCATGATGAACTTTTACACCCTCTGGTGAAATGAGAGAAATAAGAACCACATAAAGGGGTTTTCATAAATCTAAGTGCGGTCAATGTGCCTGATTGATCTTCATTCCAAGTATTTATTTCCTCTCGATGTTTTCGATGCTAAGGTCCTTTCTGTTAGGGAACGGGGACCGTAGTGGGTGGAAGTTGGGGGTTTCTGGTAGAGTTTTGTTCCTTTCTTTGTATTAAGCAGGGGCATTGTTAAGTAAGGATGTTCGTGTTGTTTTCACAAGGTGAGACGTTGGTAATCCGATGTCCACTGCAGAATCGAAAACAATGTCCTGTTCTGGGAAATCCCCAAATCTGAGAACCTCTGCCCCGAAACGTCACGGCAGCTTGTTAAATGCTGTATGTGTGGGAGAGAGAGAGCCGGGTCTCTCCGTCCGCTGCAATGAGCTCGGGCTCTGCGTTAACCTGGTGCGTTTCAGAGCAGTGCTCCAGGCTGACGTGTTCATACGTTCATTCATCCGGTATTAGCAAAAGAACTAGAGAAGGCATTGAAGTACCTTCGATTCCCGTAATGTGTGAGCACACCTGCTCCCCACCCCCACCCCCAGGGCCTCACTCCGTTTCCTGTGGTTACACTTACTGGCCTGGTCTCTGCCTACGTATAACTGTCTCCTTCCCCCAAGGACCTACCTTATCATTTTCCCCCAAAATGTCAGATTCCTACAGCCTTTCTCACTGTCTGTTTGCCTCCCTCGTCCCCATTCTCTGCGTTTGGTCATTATCTGCTCTGGGGTCAAGGTAGGATCCGGATTATTTTGAATTAAAATAAATTAATTCTCTGGCTGCCAACGGCCAACACCCGTCAATAAAACGTGTCGGGACTTGATATCAATTGCTCCTCTTTCTCTTCCACTTGGAACAAAAACGCTTAGGTTTCATTGAGCTAGTTTAAATTTTGCATCCGTAAACCTGGAGGAGGGTCCGAGCTTGTGGTGATGCCCTCCTGAGCGGTAGGTCACCCACCCCTCACTCCGCACATCAGAAATCCACGGAGGTCAAAGCAGGTCCTGTCACCTAGAAAACAATACACTAAGCGCAGTAAGCCAGACACAGAGGGACGACTTTTCTAAGAGTCTGCTTTACAGGAGGTCCCTGGAGAAGTCAGATTCATAGCGACAGAAAGTCCGGCGGTGGCTACCCGGGGCTGGGGAGAGGAGGTACATGGAGTCAGCGTGTAATGGATACTTAGGTTGTGTTTGCGACGAGGAAAAAGTCCTGGAGACGGATAGTGGTGATATTTGCACAAGAATGTGAGTGTACCAACCCCACTGAACTTTACACGTAAAAGTGATTACATGGTAACAATCTATGCTGTGCATCTTTAACCACAATAAAAAAGATTTTTCTTAAAAGTAGTCTACCTTGGGATAGGAGCCTGGGCCAGGTAGATCTGGAGTTGCCTTGGCCCCACACCAAACACAGTCCAGATGTGACGTGCCCCCTGGCAGAGTCCCCCAGAGACGGTTTCCTCGATGTGCACGTGCTCAGACCTATTGGCTGGTTAGAGTTGTGGTAATTAGCATGCATACAAGGAAGCTACCGTTTTTTAGTGTGAACTATCAGTCGACCATCCTATAGAGATTTGCTTCCATTTTCACCGTGCAAGATATGTTTTCAATGTGAACATGCAAATCAGGACCTCAGAGAAGCTAAATGAGTAATGCATCACTCATGATTATCCTAGGTATTATTGATATTTACCTGTGTCATGAATGCTACACAATGGTTTTCCACATAGGAGAAAGATACTGTTAATAAACCTAATACTGAAGCTCATAGCACAGGCAAGAAAAGTGGGAGAAACACGTCAGTTCCATCAGAACATAGGTGAACACGTAAATCATTGATCTCCGTGAATTTTCTCCCTCACCTTCATCCCTGACCAACATCATCTGGTCATTTGACAGCTTTGTCTTGTGTTTCCAGAGCCCACACGCCAATCCAGAATGCTAACGTCTAAAAACAGACTTAAATCTCCTCCTGCAGAAGCCTAAGAACCTTGGAAGTATAAATAAGTTTGGTAAATTCATGGGATTTAGTTTTCGTTTCTCAGGTAACACTGGTGTGCGTATTTTAAGAAATTAAAGCAGGAATCATGGAGTTATGTCTGGGAGACACGGGGCATTATCATATCAACCTAACACCCCTAGATGGACCGCATATTGTGAAGTTTTAGTGTTGACCGGCTGAGAGTTTTCCATTTATTCGATGGGCACACGTTGTGCTGATACCATGTTGTAAGTGAATCAGTGTCTTGCTTACCCGCGCCCAGAAGAGGCGAAATGCCAGGCAGGTTAACCAGCTTGTAAAGGATGAGACTTGGACTTGAGTGATATTTTTGTCTTTTTATTTTATTTTTAATTCCAGCATAGTCAACATGCAGTGTTGTATTAGCTCAGGTGTACAATACAGTGATTTAGCAGTTCCATACTTGACCTTGTGCTAATCCCCACGGGCGCGCTCCTAAAGCCCATCACCTGTTTCCTCGGCCCCTGGGAACCATTAGTTTGTTCTCTGTAGTTAAAAATCTGTGTCTTGGTTTGTATCTCTCTGTCTCTTTTTTTGCCTTTGTTTGTTGTTTGTTTCTTTCTTAAATGCCACACATGAGTGAGATCAAATGGTATTTGTCTTTCTCTGATGGACTTCTGTCACTTAGCATCGTACTCTCTACCTCCATCCATGTCCTTGCAAATGGCACAACGTCATTCTTTTCATGGCTGAATAATATTCCATTGCATCCATACACCACCTCTTCTTTATCCATTCATCTGTCGATGGACACTGGGGCTGCTTCCACAGTTTGTCTGTTGTGAGTAATGCTGCTGTAAACATAGGGCTGCGAGTATCCTTTCGAATTGGTGTTTTTGGGTTTTTTGAATAAATACCCAGTAACGTGGTTACCGGCTCATAGGCTGGTTCTATTTTTAATGGAGTGGTTTCAGGGGTTTTGCTATTGTCGTTCGAGATGAGGGTAGAAAAGGGGAGGGATTGATGGAGAAACCTTAATTGGACTTGACCACTAGGTGTATGGGGGGAGGGGTCAGCTGGGAGTGTGACACCAGGGGTGGAAACAGGGAGGGCAGAATGGGGATCTGATCTGAAGGGATGTTGGCAGGTGCATTCAGTTTGGGGAAACTGAGTCACGGGTACCACCAGGACAAGCAAGGGGAAATATCTAGCCGGTTTCCACTCAGTTAGAAACACACTGGCCTTGTTCAGCTCAACTGTGCTTTGGACAGACACTTTGGAATCTAAACATTAACAAAAGGGGGGCACCTGGGCGGCTCAGTCGGTTAAGCGTCGACTTCAGCTCAGGTCATGATCTCACGGTTCATGAGTTCAAGCCCCGCATCGGGCTCTGTGCTGACAGGTCAGAGCCTGCAGCCTGCTTTGAATTCTGTGTCTCCCTCTCTCTCTGCCCCTCCCCTGCTCTTTCTCTGTCTCTCTGTCTTTCAAAAATAAATAAATATTAACAAAAATTAAGAGAATTATACATGGTAACATCACAGTATATGCATTTTTTTGTGTGTCTTGTTTCTAACAAACTAGAGAGCCAGAGAGCATGAGAGACTGAGTAAGAGATAGAGAGAAAATAAAGGGAAATTTAAAAACTGGGAAAATATGATTGATTTTAAGAAAGAATTATTTACGCATTTTAGTTCTGATAATGGTCTTTTATCTATGTATTTTGTTAAATGTACTTATTTTTTTAGAGAAAGATATCAAAATATTTACAGATTAAATAAGATTTGCTTCAACGTAATTCAGGAAATGTGGAAATGGTTTGGGGAATAAAGGAACCAAGACTGAGCACAGACTGATCATTGTTGAAGCTGGATGATGGGTCCATGGGGTTCATTATAACTTAAAATGTTATCAACTTTTGTGGATGTTCAAAATTTTTCATACTCCATGATTGAAAGAGTTTTCAGGGAATAAAAGACTCATGAATGTAGGAAAAAGATTTATACAAACCTTCGTCTCCCTACCAAGCCCACACAGCATAATATTCTGAAATATAAGAGGTAAACTGAACTCAACATATGAGCTGCATTATTTAATGATGTAGTTTAAAATATTCAGTGCCAGAACAGATTCTAGAAATAAATGTAGAACTCATTAGTTTTAGGAATTCAAAGTTAAAACAATAATGGGTTGCCATTTCCCACCAGCAAATGTAAAAGAAAATGATAAAAACAATACCAGGAAGAGGAAGGGGAAAGGTATATTTATTGCGTGCGGTAGTGTGAGCTGTGGCAATCCTTTTAAAATAACTTTTAAGGGGCAGCTGGGTGGCTCAGTCGGTTGGGCATCCGGCTTCAGCTCAGGTCATGATCTCACGGTTTGTGGGTTCAAGCCCCGCGTTGGGCTCTGTTCTGACAGCTCAGAGCCTGGAGCCTGCTTCAGATTCTGTGTCTAACCTCTCTCTCTGCCTTTCCCCTGCTCGTGCTCTGTCTTTCTCTGTTTCTCAATCATAAATAAATGTTAAAAAAAAATTAACTTTTAAGTGATCATAAAGTACTGTGTTTACTATTGAAGCGTGATGGTGTATGGAAAAGTAGAGTATTTTAAAAGATAATTGAGGGGCACCTGGGTGGCTCCATTGTTAAGCATCTGACTTTGGCTCCGGTCATGATCTTGCCATTCGTGAGTTCGAGCCCTACGTCGGGTGAGCTCTGCTTCCCTCCCTCCCTCCTCCCTCTCTCCCTCTCTGTCTCTTTGCCCCTCGCTTACTCTCTCTCTCTTTCTCAAAAAAAAAAAGATAATTTTGACTCATAGCGTTGAAGATCATCTTTCCCTATAGACTTCAAATGCAGACGGACATATTTTGTTTTAAAAGTTATTGTTGTAAAGTAATTCTGTGAACATGAATTCTAGCATGCTTTTTTGTTTAACAATGAGCCTTTTTTATAACTTTGAATATTCAACTAACATTTTTATTTTTATTTTTTATTTTTTTGAGAAGCTGAGCTCAATGAGGGGACCCCTCATTTTTATTTTTAAGAGCAGCATATCATTCTACCACCTCGTTAACATTTCTCTGTTGGCCACTTAACTTGCTTTCAAAATTTTTACTATGAAAAATGTAATTTGTACATACATTTATTAATTTATCTGATTATCTTCCCAGGCTAAATACCTGGGCCTGGAATTCATGGATGAAAACATATGAATATTTCTTGGGGCGCCTGGGTGCTCAGTTCGTTGAGCCTCCCACTTCAGCTCAGGTCACGATCTCACAGTCTGTGAGTTCGAGCCCCGCGTCGGGCTCTGTGCTGACAGCTTGGAGCCTGGAGCCTGATTCGGATTCTATGTCTCCCTCTCTCTCTCTGCCCCTCCCCCGCTTTCATTCTGTTTCTCTCTCTCAAAGGTGAATAAACGTTAAAAACACACACACACACACAACATATCAATATTTCTTACAGTTCTTGCCGAAGAGTCCATACTGTGGAGTTTCCGTCCCGAATGTTTGTGCCGATCTAGTGGTGGAAGCGATGTGCTCAGGCAGCATTTCTCAGACAGAACCGTGCACACCAAACCACCTGGGGCTCGGGATAAAATATGGGTTCTGATTCAGTAGGTTCTGGGGAGGGGATCTGAGCGTCTGCGTTTCTAACAGGTTCCCAGAGGCTGTCACTCTGCTGGTCCAAGGACCACATTCGGAACAGCAAGGCGCTGAAGAGCTTTCTTCACGGACATTTTTATTTGAGGGGCACCTGGGTGGCTCTGTCGTTGAAGCGCCAGACTCCTGATTTCGGCTCAGATCATGATCTCTCATTTCGTGGGTTTGAGCCCTGCATTGGGCACTGCGCTGACAGTGCGGAGCCTGCTTAGGATTCTCTCTCTCTCTCTCTCTCTCTCTCTCTCTCTCTCTCTCTCTCTCTCCCCCCGCCCCCCCGCCCCTTCCCTGCTCATGTTCTCTCTCTTTCAAAATAAATAAATGTATTTGCTTTTTTTGGCTGCTTCTTCACCAACAAAGTGTTCATTCCTTTGTCAGTTTGACGAATACAAAAATATATCCATATTTATTTTATTTGCATTTGGATTTCTAATGCTGGTGCGCATACATTCTTGGACATCTTTAAGAAAACATAGCTTTTGTTTGTGAAGAGTCGGAGCACGCCCATGACCCGTTTTGGGGTGTTGACTTATTGGGGGGATTGTGAAGCACACTTGGTGCGTTGAGCTTTGCTGACACTTTATTATTTGCCCTGCAGGTACTTTTGTCTGAGATTGTTACCTGTGTTTGCATTTTCTTTTTGGTGCTTATGACATACAGGAGTTGTTGGTTTTTAATTTGAGAGAGAGAAGGAGCAGAGCAGAGGGGAGGAGGGAGGGAGGGAGGGAGGGAGAGAATGGGTCCCACAACTGGGTTCATGACCTGAGCTGAAATCAAGAGTGGGACCCTCAACTGACGGAGCCACCCAGGCGCCCAGGAGTTTCTGATTTTTGCTGTCAGTATGATCACTTTTTTTACTTTTAGGCTCACAAGATCTTTATCTACAGAATTTCAGAAGAGTATGTCCCTTCCTTATGTATTTTTCTAGCTGTTTAATGGAATTATGGACATTTAAGATTTTTAATGTTTCCTGTTTTAATTACAAAAGTAATATCTTACGTGAAATATTTAGGAAATAGGGATAAAGAAACCATTGTTAACATTTTGGACTATCTTTAGCCATATATTTTCATCTGCAAGCATAGTTTAAATACACACACACACACACACACACACACACACACACACAAGGGTGCCTGGGTGGCTTAGTTGGTTGAGCGTCCAACCTCAGCTCAGGTCACAATCTCATGTTCATGGGTTCAAGCCCCACATTGGGCTCTGTGCTGACAGCTCAGAGCCTGGAGCCTGCTTCGGATTCTGTGTCTCCCTCTCTCTCTGTCCCTTCCCCATTCATGCTCTGTGTCTCTCTCGAAAATAAATTTAAAAACTTACACACACACATACATACACACACACATTTATATACTTCCTAGAAAAACAAAAATCAAGCAATTCAAACTATTTTTCACTTAATAGTAGAAACAATTATTCATTATTGTATGTCAACAAATATATATAGCATCAGGTTTAATAGATTTAGGCATTCCATCATTCATAGGCACTGTCATTAATTTAGCTCCTTTTTTTAAGGTATTTGTAGTTTATAATTTATGACATTGTAAATGCAAGGATGAAATAATTACATGTGAACCCTTGTAATAATAATAGGAAACACTTACACCACACTAAGCATCTGTGAGACGCTCTCCCAAGCGCTTAATAAATTTTCAGCCATCGTAAGCCTCACAAAAACATGGAAGGTAAGATTCTCTCCACTTTGTAGAAAGGGAAACAAGGCACGGAGAGATCACCGAGCCAGTGAGAGGCAAGGTCAGGACTTGAATCGATGGCCTCATCTCCGCACATACTGTCTCGATATAGGACTATCATGAAGCCGGTTGTTAAAATTAGGACAGAAGTATTCATGTAGAACCACAGATCTCAGAAACTGGTCCGGGGACCAGTGACATCAGCATCTCCTAGGAACTGGTGAAAAAGGCACATTCAGGGGGCCTGGGTGGCTCAGTCAGTTAGGTGGCCGACTTCGGCTCAGGTCATGATCTCACAGTTCGTGGGTTCGAGCCCCACATCGGGCTCTGTGCTGACAGCTCAGAACCTGGAACCTGCTTCAGATTCTGTGTCTCCTCTCTCTCTGCCCCTCCCCCACTCACACTCTGTCTCTCTCTCTCAAAAATAAATAAACATTAAAAAAAAAATTTTTTTTAAGGCACATTCTCAGGGTACCTGGGTGGCTCAGTCATTTAGGCTTCTGACTCTTGATCTCAGCTCACATCTTGATCCCAGTTCAAGCCCCATACTGGATTCCTCCCTGGGTGTGGAGCCTACTTTAAACACACACACACACACACACACACACACACACACACAGGGGTATCTGGGTGGCTTAGTCAGATAAGCGTCAGACTCTTGACTCACGATCTCACAGTTTGTGAGTTCAAGCCCCCATCAGGCTGTGTGCTGATAGTGCGGAGCCTGCTTGGGTTTCTGTCTCTCTCTCCTTCTCTCTCTCTGCCCCTCTCCCCTTCCAAATAAATAACTTAGATATATAAAAGTAAAAATTAATTCATTTAAAAAATACACATTCTCAATCCCCCCAGCCCAGCCCCACTGAAGCAGAAAGTCAAGGCTGGGGCTGGGCTGTCCGTGCTCTAGTCTGGGGGCGAGGGCGGAGGAGCTGTTCCGGCACCTGCTCAGGTTGGAGAAGAGGGACAGAGAGAGCCTGGTAGCCAGAGCACACTCCCCGGGGAGCAGAGGCCCTGGGGCCTCCACCTGCTTTGGGATGATGGGCTGCCGCCTGATGGCCGAAGCCAGGCAGAGAATCAGTCTTCTAATCTATAAAATGGGGACAAGGACCAAGCTGGGGCTTGAAGGGTCATAGAGTAGATGAGCCCTATGGTTCATGTGGGCTCTGCATGTGTAGGAGCCTGGGACGGTACTTGAAAGCTGATGTAATAAGAAAGTTAAAAACAAATAATAAGTCACGGTCCCCAAACAGCACCCTAAGCACGGCCCCGTCTCTCCGCAGGTCTCCGAGTTAAGGCAGCAGCTCCGGCTGCGGGGGCTGCCGGTGTCCGGCACCAAGACGGCGCTCATGGACCGGCTGCGGCCCTTCCAGGACTGCCCCGGGGCCGCCGTGCCCAGCTTCGGTGACATCACGACGGTCACCTTCCCCGTGACGCCCGGCGGCGCGCTGCCCGGCGCCTACCGCTTCGGCAGCACCAGCTCCAGCCCCCCGATCTCGCCCGCGTCCTCCGAGCTGTCGGCCGCGGGCTCCCTGCCGGACGCCTTCGCCGACGCGTCCCCGCCGCTCGGCCTGCACGCGTCCCCGGCCCCCGAGGAGAGCGGCCTGGGCGCGGGGCCCCCGGGCCCGGAGCCCGACGGGCCGGACGCCGAGAAGGACAAGATGCTGGTGGAGAAGCAGAAGGTGATCAACGAGCTGACGTGGCGGCTGCAGCAGGAGCAGCGGCACGTGGAGGAGCTGCGGCTGCAGCTGCAGCAGCAGAAGAGGGGCCAGGGCCCCCCCGAGGGGCCGCCCCCGCCCTTCCTGGCCGTGCCCGTCAAGCAGGAGGACGCCGTCGCCAGCTGCCCCTTCGCGCCCCAGCCGCGCCCCGGGCACCGAGCCGGCCGCGGCCCCGATGCCCCCGCGCAGGCCGACGCGCTCCCGTCCACGTTTCTCAGCCCGCAGTGCTCCCCGCAGCACTCCCCGCTGGGCGCCGTCAAAAGCCCGCAGCACATCAGCCTGCCCCCGTCCCCCAACTGCCATTACTTCTTCCCCACCTCCTCGGGCGGCGCGCAAGGGGAAGGCCACCGGGGCGCCTCGCCTGTGGGCGGCCCGGGGTGCGCGGCACAGGTAAGGACTCCGGGCCTGGAGCACCCTGCTTCCTGGGAGTGGGGCGTGGTTTGGCAAGGGCTCAGGAACTGACATTGGAAGTCTCCGTGGGGAGGGTTTACCCAAACCCACTTCTGGACCCTGGTACCCTCCGCAAGCCTTCAGGGTAGACAGGGCGCCCCTCTCTGAAATTGAGGTTGGCAAACGTGCCCTATGGAGGGCTGGATAATGATGTTTTGGCTTTCCGGGCCATGTTGGCCTCAACAGGACCCTTGTTTCCTGAACACAGACATCCACAAGTGAGTGCACGTGGCTATGTTCCAATAAGACTTTATTTATAAAAGCAGGCGGTGGGCCAGATTGCCACAACCCCTCCTTTCAGGATTCCTTGGCATAGAGCCTTACCGCAGGCCGAACCAGTTCATCGAGAGAGCCAGAGTGGGGGTCACCAGACCTTCCTGTTCTCTCCATGCAATCGCCTGCTTGGCGCAGATATTTACTGAGCACCTAGTGTGTGCTAGCCACTGTTCTGGTCTCTGGGGAGTAATGCTGAACTAGCCAGACAAATTCCCTACTCTCGTGGGAAGACAGACAGTAAATGAAATAAACACGTAACATATATAACGTAGTAGAAGATGATACATCTGACGGAGAAACGGGAGGGTGGGGTGGTGAAACATTGGCAAACGTACAACTTTAAGTCAAAGGTCCAGGACCATTTGAGCAAATCTGTGGAGGAGGTAAGGGAGAATATTGTGAATTCTTGTGAATATTTGGGTGAAGGTATTACACGGAAGGGAAGAACAGCAAGCCTAAGGACCCCCAAGGTGGGGGAATGCGTGGAATGTTCAAGAATCGGAAGGAAGGCTGGTGGGGCCAAAACAGGATGAGACGAAGTTGTAGAGACAGCTTACAGGACTAACTAGTTCAAAGACTAGACCTAGGTGACCATCAGAACTTCCCTTGTGCATGAAGTGAAAGAATTATTGGGGAAATCTACTGAAATCTACCTGAGAAACTTCTATCATCCAGAGTTCTGACATCTATGAGAAAGGAAATAGGATATTTGGATACCTACCACGTGACCAGTTTAAGAGGCACAGACCTGAGTAATCTCGTTAATTGTCACCACAACCTTATTGAGCTCTAATTTGTTATTCTTTATTTGCCACTGGGGGGGAAATGGAGCTCAAGGAGATTAAACCAAGTAACCAGGATCATAAGAACCCAAGGTGATCCGATTCTAAAGGGCATGCCCTTTCCTCACTGAATATTTTCTACGCTCGGAGTATGAGACGTGGTCATAAGTAGTGAGAATATGTTCTTATACGCCGCCCAGAACAACACTCTCAAGCGGATGACGCCCACTCAGGAGTGGGCGCTCTGGGCGGCACTGGGACTTACCCAGGTTATCATCACCCTTGTCGGCATTTATTGAGCCCATGGTGTCCTAGGCAACAAAGGTAAAAATAGCTCTTGAAACGTAGCTCTAGACCCTAAGACCATTCCAATGATAGGGATTCACTCAAGAAGGACTAACACGTGTGTGGTGATTCACAGTTTACAAAGCACCCTTTGAGGATATGAACAGTTACGTGATAAAAAGATAAAGAACAATATAGGATAACGTGCCTGATCTGGGCTTACGGCAATTAAATGCTGCACAAAGTGTTGGGGAAGGCGGGGGGAGCAGATTGGTTGCGAAGGCCTAGAGGGGTCCAGGAAGGTTTGTGAAGGGTTGGACTCGATGAGAAGTGTAGACTTAAAAAAGGAAAGTCGGGAGGCACCTGGGTGGCTCAGTTGGTTAAGTGTCCAACTTCGGCTCAGGTCATGATCACGCAGTCCGTAGGTTCGAGCCCCATGTCGCACTCTGTGCTGACAGCTCTGACAGCTCATAACCTGAAGCCTGCTTTGGATTCCATGTCTCCCTCTCTCTATGCTGCTCATGTCAAAAATGAATATTTTTGAGAGAGAATACATTAAAACTTTATTTTTAAAAAAGAAAAGGGACAAGAACATTCCATGTGGGAAAAGGTAGAGAAGTTAGTAGAATACAAGCTTTTGAAAGAAATAGTACCTGACCTTGTTACAGGGGGAGACCCCATGCTGCGGCTGCGTGGGAGCCATGGGAAGTTTTTGAGCAGGAGGTGATGTACACAAAGCCAGATTTGAGACACTGATCATGGGATTTAGGGAGGTTCAAAAAGCTAAAACTCCAGGGCAGGGACCAGGAGTCCCAGCAAACGCTCTCAGGCGCGCTGCTGGTGACCATTGGATGTGTTGCTTCTTCCTTTCAGAACTCAGGGGCACATGAGGGCCATCCTCCAACCTTCTCTCCACAGCCTTCCAGCCTCCACCCCCCTTTCTCTGGAACCCAAGCAGACGGCAGTCATGGCGCTGGGGGCAACCCTTGTCCCCAAAGCCCAGGCGTCCAGCAAAAGGTAGGCACCTAGACAAAGTTTAAACTTTGCCTCTTCCCTCTTCTGTGGCCTCTTCCTCCAAATGATGAGGCTCAAAATGTCCATCACCTGATGAGTGGGTCAAGAAGATGTGGTATACATACACAATGGAGTACTACATGGCAATGAGGAAGAATGAAATATGGCCATTTGTAGCAAAGTGGATGGACCTCGAGGGTGTCATGCTAAGCGAAATAAGTCAGGCAGAGAAGGACAGATACCATATGTTTGCACTCATAGGTCTAACAGGAGAGACCTGGCAGGGGACCATGGGGAGAGGAAGGGGGAAAGAGAGCTGGGGAGAGTGAGGGACACAGATCAAGGGAGACTATTGAATACTGAAGAGGAACCATGGACTGAAGGGGGAGGGGGAGGGAGGGGGGTGATGGTCATGGTGGGGGGCCCTTGTGGGGAGAAGCACTGGGTGTTATATGGAAACCAATTTGACAATAAACTATTTAAAAAAAAAAACAAATGATGAGGCTCAAAGGCAGAAATAAATGGGGCACCTGGGTGGCTCAGTTGGTTAAGCATCCGACTTCAGCTCAGGTCATGATTTCGTGGTCCATGGGTTCGAGCCCTGTGTCAGGCTCTGTGTTGACAGCTGGGAGCCTGGAGCCTGCTTTGGGTTCTGTGTCTCCCTCTCTCTCTGCCCCTACCCCCCAAAATGCTCCCCCCCTTCTCAAAAATAAATAAAACATTAGAAAAAAAAAGCTCCTGGATGGCTCAGTCAGTTGAGCATCTGACCTCAGCTCAGGTCGTGATCTCGCAGTTCATGAGTTTGAGCTCCACATCGGGCTCCGTGCTGACAGCTCAGAGCCTGGAGCCTGCTTCAGATTCTGTATTTCCCTCCCTCTCTGCCCCTGCCCCCCAAGAATAAACATTTAAAAATTAAAACAATAATAATAATAAAATAAAAATTTCATAAAAGGCAAAAATAAATGACACTTAGATAAAAACAAATCCATTTGAAACAGAGTGACATGGGTGTACAGATATAAATTAGAGTGTTCCAGGGAGTCATTTCCTGGGATCATTCTGGAAATCATGAAAACTAAAACGAGCATGGTACGTTTGTGAAACAATATGACAAACTAATCAGTTTCCACAGAGTTGAAGATCGGAATAGAGGCACATGGGAAAACAGTGGTTGAGAAAGAGGAAGGTATGTGGATCCGTGGAAAGGTCTAGAAAGATGTAGAAAATTCTAATCACAGTGCAGTATCTCGGTGGAAAAAGGAAGAGGCAATCCATACCAGCAGGTGGAAATCAGGGATGTGAGAGAGCCAGGATATGGGAAGTTCCAAGGACTAAAAAGAGTCGATAAGGAAGTAAACAAGATGGCCACCATATACTTGTGTGCCACAAGTATGGGCAGGGTGTCCTTTGGAGACAGAGACCCTTGAAATGGCCCAGGCGCTCCACAGAGCACTCACAATACACAAGGCTGGTTCCTGAAGAGGTACCCCAACAACGCCTCCACCTCTCTGCAAATGCACCCAGTAGGAATGTCCTGAGGGGGAAAAGTACTCTGGGAATTCCTGGAGTGATTGACTTCTTCCTATTGGTCTGGACTCTATTTCCTTTGCTCCTAACCAAAGAGGGCTTACTCTAGAGGGGGGAAAAGGTCTCTTGGGGCACCTGGGTGGCTCAGTCCGTTAAGCTTCCGACTTCAGCTCAGGTCATGATCTAACAGATCATGGGTTCGAGCCCCGCATCAGGTTCTGTGATGATGCCTCAGAGCCTGGAGCCTGGTTCAGATTCTGTCTCCATCTCTCTCTGCCCCTCCCCTGCTTACACTCTGTCTCTCAAAAATGAATAAACATAAAAAAATTTTAAAAGAAAAAAAGAATCTGCAAGGTTCCCATCCTATCATGCCTTCAGCAATATGTCCACGGTGATAGGTACTATTAATACATTGGGTTGTTTTCTAAGCCTCCAGTTCCATCCACTTTGCTGCAAATGGCAGGATTTCATTCTTTCTAATTGCTGAGTGGTATTCCATTGTATATATAAACCACATCTTCTTGATCCATTCACCCACTGATGGACATTCAGGCTCTTTCCATAATTTGGTTGTTGTTGAAAGCACAAAGCAGTCCCATTTCTGACCATGAGTTGACGATCTTTCTCTGCGTTGTACTCCCACAGGTGGCTGGTCTGCACTCTTCAGATAAGACAGGGCCAAAGTTTTCAATTCCATCCCCGCCTTTTTCCAAGTCAACTTCAGCAGTTCCAGAGATAACACAGCCTCCATCCTATGAAGACGCAGTAAAGCAGGTAACAAGCAGGGTTCCTAAATGGGTCTTGTTTTCCATTATTCAACTTCGAGGAGTCTTAGACGCTGACGTTGAGTGTGTTGGGTGCCCACCTACCAGGATGGGCAGAGTTTCCAGATGCTGATCGTAGAAGGGTGTTGCATGGACAAGAAAACCTTGGATTGGGAGGAACTTGTTCTGTGAGTGTTCTGGAAGATGAGGAAACATCGCTAATAAATTTTAACTTGTAAAATGAGAGATATCTTGCAATGTGAGTAGTATGTGATGCTGAATGTCATGTGATCACAGCGAGCCAATGGCTCCTCTCTCTCACTCGCTCTTTGTGGGATTTCGGGTGATCATCTCCCACGCTCAGATGCTCAGTCTCAGGCCATGGCGTTTGACAGGAATCAGTGATTTTCCAGAACGCTGGAAGGTGCCCACAGCTGGCGCTAGTGGATTGTTTGTCACGTCACAGCACCCATGGACAGTCCTCTGCTTTTCCAGACAAGAGTGAGCTTAGGAGCGCTTTGCTCCAGTCTGGGTCAGGCTGCCCGCAGACAGAGACCCCTTCCTCTGCTGCCTTACTGCCAGTTCCGTGAACTACAGCGTGTGACACGTGTTTATTAATACGGTCCTGTGGTCCACGTCCGTTAGCGACAGCGGAAGTCGTCTACACAGTCACCCTCCTCTCTCTGGTCTCCCTCACGCCACCATGAAGTTTTCAAAGTAAGGGCAGGTGAATTTGTTCACTTTTCTTTCTATTTTGTATTTTCTTTATTATTTTGTCTTATATTGCAATCATTTTATCTGAATCCTTATGGGCTGGGGGACAAATCTTCTGAGTTTTCATCATTTCTTATGGGAAAATTCACTTTGATATACAAGTGCTTTGGATTCCAAGCATGTTTCCAGAGTGAATTATGCTCGCAAACCAAGGTTTCACTGTAGATAGAAGGACGGTGTGTGAGGCGGACCGAGAAGAGGTTGGGCCGGGCTTGGTACCAGCTCTGTCAACGGCCATCGGTCACTGCCACTAAGTTCTCGACTTCCCTTCTGTGAGATGGGGGCCTGTCTGCTTTGTAGGTGCATCACTGGCTGCACTGTCTGGGCACCGAGCAGCTGCTCATATATGAGAAGCAATGTCAGGCTGAAACGTGGTCGGTTTCTTCTTTGTTAAAAAATTCAATGATCTTGGCAAAGTATTGAGGACTGTTGTATACTCTACTGTCACTTATGTTGGGGAATTTTCCAAATAAAAAGTAAAAACCAAAAAAAAAAAAAAAAAGAAAGAAAGAAAAAAGCACTAAACGATCTCACATTTCAAACAGTCTGAGCCTGGATGAAGTGTCAGATGGCCCTTTGTAGGTGTCCAAGCTAGCGAGGGAGGTCTAGGTCCGCTGCCGCACGCTGGTGTCCCACACAGCCAAATCGGCTTGCAGTTAAGTTTCACTTGGCCACAAGAGTATTTTTAAGTGTTAGGAGATTCTATGCAAAAAGTGGGCTTTCTCATTTTGGAAAAACGAGAGGATCTAACGGTAGTGAGGCCACATTTCTGCCGGAGGACGGCTGCCTGAAACAAAGTGTCCGCTGTGTCTTTGAGCCACAGCATGGCCCCTGCATCCTACCCCTTCTCTCTTGTTCTATATGGGGCTTATTTACATTACCTGCCTGTGGGCACCCAATGGCTCCTGGACTGGCAAGGGATTCATTCTTTGAGGAGTGCTCCCATCCGTCGTGATTATTGATGCCTCTGTTTATTTCGGAGTGGGCTCTCAGGGCAGTGGGCTACATACGTGCCTCTATTCTCCCCATTTCCTACCCCCTGGTATCTGTAAGCATCACCTGATCCTTTATGGTTTCCAGAGAAAAGAAAAAGGTCAAGCAAAATGGACTGCCATCAGTAAGACTCTACTGAATAATTCAGATGAGCCATAGGGAAGGGGTGTAGACACTACAAACATCAACGGGCTCCACAAGCGGTGACGCACTAGGAAAGCATGAGCCACGTTCTTGGGCCCCAACCACAGCACCCAAACAGGAAGCAGATCCAAGTCACTTCAGAGTGAGAACAAACGGGTACACCATCTGTGGATTAAGATGTCCTGCTCCTGGAACAGAAGCCTCTCTAACGACCAGACTCTGAGGATCTGCTGAGGAGCACTCTGCTTCTTGTCCCCTTCTCTTGTTGTAGTAAATTGTTTCATTCATTCAGTAGTTTCCTGTCTGAAATTAACCCTGAGCTTCAATCACACAGTCAATTACCATCTTCTTCCCGGCAGCATTTTTCACAAATGGTGGAAGCAATCCAAGTGTCCGTGGATGGATGGATGGTTATCCAAAAGGTGGTGATTAATGCTAGTCAGGCTTAGCAAGGAAAGAGATTCTGACCGATATTGCAACATGGATGAGCCTGAAGGACATTATTCTCAGTGAAGTAAACCAGTAACGCAAGGAAATATACTGTATGACTCCACTTACAGGAGGAGGTATCTAGAGTTGTGAGATTCCTAGGAGCAGGATTCAGATTCCTAGGAACGGAAAGCAGAACCAAAGTCGTCAGGGGCTGCAGGGAGGAGAATGGAGAGTTCACACTGAATGGGGAGCAGAGTTTCAATTTGGGAAGAGGAGAACGTTCTGGAGACAGATGGGGGTGAAGGTTGTACAATAACATGACTATTGGGGAGCCTGGATGCCTCAGTCAGTGAAGTGTCTGACTCCGGCTCAGGTTATGATCTCACAGTTTGTAGGTTCAAGCCCCACATCAGACTCTGTGCTCACAGCTCAGAGCCTGGAGCCTGCTTCGGATTCTGTCTCCACATCTCTCAGCTCCTCCCCAAATTGTGCTGTCTCTTTCTCTCAAAAATAAATAAAGAAAATAAATAATGTGTCTGTAAGGTACTCCATGTCACTGGACTGTTCACCTAAAAACGATGATGATGGTAAATTTTGTGTTGTGTGTATTTTATTACAATTTGGAATAAAAAGATACCCTAACCAAACCTAGTTCAAAAACTGGTAGTACTGTTCCTAATGACTTCCCACAGAAGAGGGAGCAGCCTTCTAACCTATCCGTTCTCCTCTACTTAATTTGCGATAGCAAATGACTCGGAGTCAGCAGATGGATGAGCTCCTGGATGTCCTCATTGAAAGTGGAGGTAAGACTGTCCATCTCTTGCCCATAGGAATGCCCAGTGCCTGCCTGTGCTCTAGACAGTGAACCCTTAGGACCAAGGTCGGATGCTCACCAAAAGCCATGAACAGGTAGAACGTCACTATGTGGGCGCTCTCTGTCCACGCTGGAGCAGGGGAAAGAAGGCGCAGTGGATAGCTTGCCCCTCTGCCCAAGGAACTTGCTCACCAGTCATTTTACCCTATTTCCCTAAGTGCTTTCCCTTGCGACTCCATTTCGCTTGCCTCTTCTAATCCCAATCTCCCTATAATAAGAGAGCAGATAAAGCAAGTTTTGTGCCATCTCCTCAAAATGAAATTCAATCCACGATCTCCCACTGGATCGTCTGTTCAGGTGTAGACATCAAGCGCACTTGCAACAGAAAATGACCGACATGTTCTTTTGGCCTCCTTTTCAGTGATTCATTTATTAGCTTTTAAAACTTATACAGTATGTGGTCGGAATTTGAAACCACATAGATGAATAAGATAAGAATAAGGGGAATGTGTAGATAGAAGGGGAAAAACACCTCTGGTCTGAGCCCTTCAGTAACGACATTAAAAGTTTCAGAGAAGGGTGGGGCGCCTGGGTGGCTCAGGCGGTTAAGCATCCGACTCTTGATTTCAGTTCAGGTCATGAGCTCACGGTTGGTCCGGTTGGTCCGTTGGTTGGTCGTGAGACTGAGCTTCTCTTCAGACTCCTGGATCAACATGGATTCTTGGGATTCTTGGAATTCTCTCTCTCCTTCTCTCTCTGACCCTCCCCTTCTTGCGTGCATGCGTGCCCTCTCTCTCTCTCTCTCTCTCAAAATAAATAAGCATAAGAAAATAATAAAGTTTCCGAGAAGGAGTGGCCAGGCACTGTACAGGCTCAGCCACACAAAGGCTACCTTTATGGAGCTCACAGTCTGGTCAGGAAGATGGAAAACATAAGAGTGAACAGGCAATTTCTCCACTGTGTGTAGCAAGAGTAAGAAGGAAAAGACGGGCACAGGCGTATGGATCTTTATAACTGTTGTGATGGAAAGATAAGAGGGTACTATCAGACACCCTTGTATTTCTTTTAAGTTTATTTATTTTGAGAGGGGGGAGGGGCGGAGAGAGAGAACAGGAGAGAGAGAAGCCCAAGCAGGCTCTGCACTGTCAGCACAGAGCCTGACAAGGGGCTCGATTCCATGAACCATGAGACCATGAGCCAAAGTCAGACGTTTAATTGATTGAACCACCCAGGTGCCCCCGTCCTTATATTTTTTAATGAAGTGTATGGCCAGATTGGCGAAGGTGAGGGTGCAGGAGGGGATCATGGGAGATTCAAGCACAGAAGAGCAATCATGAATCAATCACAAATGAATGGAGTCTCCAAGAGAAGCACATGGGATGCTGTGCTGGGTTGAGCGCCAGCTTTAGGCTGGTCACCGTGAATCTAAAGTGAGACCAGTCTGCTCCATTGCAACCAAGAGATACATCCAGGGGTGGGGTTTTCCCAAGGGGGTATGGTGCAAGGGGATTGAGCATACACGGGGCATCTAGATGGCTCAGTTGATTGAACATCTGACTTTGACTCAGGTGATGATCTCATGCTTGGTGGGTTCGAGCCCCCAAATCAAGCTCTTTCCTGTCCGTGCAGAGCCTGCTTCACATCCTCTGTCCCCCTCTGTCTCTTTCCCACTTCTGCTCTCTCTTTCTCAAAAATAAATAAATGTTAGAAAAAGAGAGAATAGTTATAAGACAGTAACTATAATCGTGGATTAGATAATATCAGCTAAACAGGGAGAGAAGTGAGTGATGGATGGACGACGTAGTAGAGTCAGTAGACCGGAGTGACCCCAAGTGGCTGAGCAACTACTGTCACAGGGTACTTAATACGTGAACTGGAGAGATGGGAGGGGATGGAGAGAGAGGGGGAGATTTGGTAGAGACTGAACTTGTAGGGGGGACAGTATTGGGGGATGACAAGGTCCAGGGTATCCAACAGAGTGGGAATGGAGGAATCACTGGAGTTGACAGGGACAGGGTGTCAAGGCACTGAGAGGCCACTGGACAGTCACTTCTCAGGATGCTGAGTCTGCAGGGAAGGACAAGAACTGAAGTGGGAAAGGCAGTGAACTAAGGAATAGAATTTTCAGTGGCTGCGGAAGTGTGGCCAGGAGACTACAGTGGGGACAAGTCTCACCTTCTGATCCAAAGGAAATGAGCCCCCACTCAGGGTATAAGGGATGATGCAATGTCCTCAGGGGACAGTTGTCCATGAAGGAGCAGGTAAAGGAACCTGCTTTGAGAGTTTGTGGATCACTGAGTGAATTTCCGGAAAGAAGGGGTGTGGGGAGAGACCAGAGAGAATTGGGCACACATAGAGCACTTTGGGGATAGGACCAGGTGATTGGCAGTGACCAGAGAAGTGTGGCCATCTCCTGTGTCCAAGTGTAACTCATTCATTCTAAAGATTCCTAGTAGGGGCGCCTGGGTGGCTCAGTTGGTTAAATGTCCGACTTCGGCTCAGGTTACGATCTTATGGTTCATGGGTTGGAGCCCAGCTTTGGGCTCTGAGCTGTAGCTGACAGCTCTGAGCCTGGAACCTGCTTTGGATTCTGTGTCTCCTTCTTTCTCTACCCCTCCCCTGCTCACACTCTTTCTCTCAAAAGTAAATAAATGTTGGAAATTTAAAAATAAATAAATAAAGATCCCTACTGTACAGCATCTCCATTGGAAGTAACATAACACTTCCCGTTGTGTTTTGCCAACAGAAATGCCAGCCGATGCTAGAGAGGATCATTCAAGTCTTCAGAAAGTCCCCAAGCTGCCCGGGTCTTCCCGAAGCCCTAACGCAGCCCTCCCCAAACCCTCGTCAGGAGGCCAACTCTCCTTCGATCACTATGGCGCCGACAGTGATGAGCACCTTGAAGTCTTACTAAATTCCCAGAGCCCCTTGGGGAAGGTGGGCGATGTGGCCCTCCTAAAACTTGGGAGCGAAGAGCATCCTTTCGACGGGATAATGGATGGATTCTCCGGGAAGCCCGCCGAAGACCTCTTCAGCGCGCACGAGATCTTGCCAGGCCCCCTCTCCCCGATGCAAACTCAGTTTTCACCCTCCTCTGCAGACAGTAATGGGCTGCGATTAAGCTTCACCGAATCTCCTTGGGAAACCATGGAGTGGCTGGACCTTACTCCACCCAGTTCTACACCCAGCTTCAGCTCCCTGGGCCCCAGCGGCCCCAGCATCTTTAACATTGACTTCTTGGACGTCACGGATCTCAATTTGAATTCCCCCATGGACCTTCATTTGCAGCAATGGTAGATAATGTCTGGTGGAGAGGCCCTAAGGCAGACCCATGGGGATTCCGTGGGGGAAGACACACAACCAGAAACGCTCCTGTCATCCAAAAGGAGGAAGAGGTAGGCAAGGAGGAGGAGGAGGAAGAGGAGGGGAGGCAGAGAAAATTACAAAGGACCAATGGAGACTTCTGTGACGGTCGATGAGAGCAAATAGGAGTCTTTGGATCTATGTAAAAGGTAGTATTTACCAACATGCAGTAACTGTTTGTGATTTCAGCTGTGCGCTCAGATATGTGCTTTCTGAGATCAAGAATGCCAAAAAGAATTTTTGTTTCACCGCCTTTTCAAGCACTAATGTTTTTGTAGCCCATACTTTTTCTCAGGCATTGTTTGGGCGTGATCTCACTTCATAAGCTTTTCTCATGAATTTATACTGTGGAAAGGAAATGTAACTCTTTCAGAGTCCAGGGAGTGTAGCATAACCATCTAAGTTTCTGGAAGATACGCTCAGTGGTGCTGCCTCTCAGCACCCCCTTCTCTGTCTTTCCAAGTAGAAGTCAGGCCCAGCTTTAGTTGGGTACCGGACGTAGAACCAGTCCATTCCCAAGGAAGCGGAATCGACTCAGTGTCCCTCGGCCAAAAGCTGCCCCAATGGGGTGGTCCCAATTCTGGACCCAGGACTCCATGTGGTCACTGATAACAACGAGCCTACGTTTGGTCCACCCAGAATTTCCCTCTTTCTCAACCAGCAGCCCAGTGGCTCCAGCTGTCTCTGTGGTGATAAGCACCATGAAACAGCGAAGAACATGAAAGCAAACAAAAACCAAAACCCCCTGCCATGGAACGTTCCCCAACACAGCCCCCTTGAGTCTCAAAGACTGGAGATGAGCCCATGATCAGATGGGAAGAACATCTCTAGCTTCCAGAAGCCATAGCAGGATCATTCAGACATTCACGTGTCATGAGAATGAACACCATGGGTTACTGTCACCGGATGTCTAATTATGGAGGTCCAACTTTTTTTAGAGGGGAGGGGATGGGGTCCACCTGTTTATCTTTCTCCCACTCCACTTTTCTTTCAAGATACCAATCTTTTCTTGCTCCCCTTTTGAAACTCCTTTTTCTGCCCCAACATGGAGAGAAGAGGACTCCTCAGAGCGAACAAGCTGCCCTACTCCTAGAAAAGCCATATTTTAGAAAGCTAAAAATCCAGGCTCTCCCGGAGAACTCATTCTCCATCTGCATAATTTACTACAAAAAGCAGAAAGAGTGTCCTTGGGGGTGGGGGAGAAAATGACCTTGGGGTCCTCCGTCCCAAAGCTCATTCTACTGTCATTTGATTTATTGCAATCATCAATTTGGGTGGTTCTGGAGAAATTGGAAATCCTTACATTGTAAAAAGAGACAGGAATGATATTTGCAAGGAGAGAGGACTTTTCAGGTCTGGGCTGAAAAGACTGTGTGAAAGAAAGCACAGTCGCACGTCGCAAACGAGGGAAGGAAGAAAGATTTTTCTCGTGTGCATTCCTCATCATCATCTGCTTTGCCAGGAGTTGTTTTCAACTCAAGTGGCGAGGCAGTCTCTCTAAAGCTCACTGTGGCTCCCAAGTCACCGTTTTCTAGTGTTGCATGCCGTAGAAAGTAGCTCTTGCTGGTTTGGTCCTTTGTTGTTGTGGTGGTGGTTGTTTTTGTTGTTGTTGTTGTTTTAATTTAAATCACTAAGGCACTGTTTCCTTTTGTAAAAAAAAAAAAATTCACTGTGCACTTATGGAGAAAATAACCAAACGTGTTGTGATTTTAGACGTTCTCTCTTGGATAAACCAAAGATTTAGAAGTCATTCCATTGTTAACTTGTAAACATGTGTGAACACAGTGTTTTTGGTGGCTGGTACTCTGAAAGCTCCCACGTCTTGCGGGCGGTGGGGCAGGCGTGCGTATGTGTACAGAGATTTACAGATGCGTAGGTCTGTGCTTATATGTGTGCACATGTATGTGGGGATATGTGTATGTCTATACACACGTGTGTAATTGTGTGTCTCTTGCAAAGCAGTGACAGAGTCCTGTACCAAAAGCCTTTAAAGCCTCAGTTTGCTGTGAAATGATACTTGGCCTTTATCACTATGAGTTCTCGATTAGTCAACCAGACTCCACGGCGCCTCTGTGAGTGACCCGCGGCTCCAGCCCAGAGACTCACAGCCACTCACGTACCGTGAGCACGCTCATCCAGACAAAGAATACGGATGTGAAAAGACAGAACCGCTCCCCCATTAGTAATCAGTGTCACGTAGAAAAGCATCAAAGGAGCACGAAAACCGTTTTTACATTCCTCGATCTGCATTGTGCTTTAAAAGATCCACGTGGGAGGCGTTGCGTTTTGCGGTTCGCGCCAGTCATCGGAATCCAAAATCTAGAGAGGGGAGAAAAGTCCCCAGTGTTTTCTGTGAAGGTGCAGCTGCGGGGAAGAAAACCCGATTCGCACATTCCTCACGTGTGTGTATCCCTCGGAGGTCGAAGTGTTATTTTGGATCTGACGAAGCTCGCCGGCCGGTCAGCCCATGTTTCATGTGCCACGTTGTGCGATTTGTATGTTTCTGTTTTCTCCCTTTGCTGCCTTTGGAAAACAAACTCACAGTGTCCCTCCTCTGAGACTCTGGTCTGAGCGTTAATTATGGTTTCCTTTGGGTATTTCTGGCGGAAGGACTAGACGTGGTCAGGAGGCCGCTCTGCTTCGTAAGACCGAGCCTTGTCACGGGGACCTTTTTAGGACATTTACTGCACCGATACACGTGCGTCACAGCTGACACGAGATATTTGCTATTTCCAACCAACACGCTTCACACAGAGCACACCCCTGGATTCGTGGCCTCAGCCCCTCCCACAGGCTCCACACACCGTATCCGCTGTGCCTCTCCGTAGAGCAGAAGTAGAAAATCAGCGATAGCTGGGAGACCGTCGAAGAAGTTGGCTGCCCCCAGTGGATCGGACAAACCGTGTCAATTCATCTGTCTCCTGTTGGGAGGATTTGTTTTAAGTTCTTTTTAAACTCTAAGGGCAGCCTCTTTTCTGGAGACCCATTGGGCATGATTGGGAGAAGAACGGAAGAGACTTCTGAAGATGGCCACGTTCAAGTTTCTTAATGCTCTTCGAGCCTGAACACAACCATGGGTAGTTTTCTCGAGATTCCTGGGACCCCCGTGGGGAAGCAGACCCGCAGACACCACCACAATGTTGCCGCAGCCACGTGGGTTCTGGTGGTGATTACCAGCAGGCTCAGAAATGTCATCTGTGCAAATGCTTTCATTAAGCGGGTGCTCATTAGTAGTAGCCTTACTGCTAACAGTGTTATTGAGACAATATACATTCTGTTATAAAGGGGAGAGAGAGGAAGGAAGGAAGGAAGGAAGGCCGGAGGGTAGGGAGGGAGGGAGGAAAGAAGGAAGGCCGGAGGGCAGGAAGGAAGGAAGGAAGGAAGGAAGGGAGGGAGGAAGAAAGGATGGAAGGCAGGAGGGCCGGAAGGAAGAAAAAGAAGGAAAGGAAGGAAGGAAGAGTGGGGGACAGGAAGGAAAGAGTGGGGGAAGGGAACGAAAGAGTCGCGGGAGGAAGGGAGGAAAACCAAGAGTGTCTCCACCTGAATAGTCAGGGGTCTGTGCACTGGTGGCCTTAGCCATTCAAAAACATTTATTTCCAATCTAGAGAGAAAAAAAAAAACACCCTACCCTAAGTATTCAAGACAGTCCTCAAAATATATTTAAGCTCCATCAGTTCTGGAAATAAATGCGGACCTGGCTGCAAACGCTCGCATCAAGTTTTCTCACCCAGTGGACTATTCCCTGACATTTTCTTCTCATCTCTGTGATCCAACACCAATAGCGGAGCCTTCAGCGATCTCTCCGTATCTCCCACCACCGAGCTTTGGTTTTCACTGCTAGATACAGAAGCCCCTTGAAAATCTGGAAACGGTTGAGGAAACTTCTGTTGTCTTTTCCTCCATTCACTGTCTTTGACTCTCATAACAAGCTCTCAATGCGAACGGGATGGGGGGGGACGGGAGAGGGGTGCCAGTGGGAAACCGCCACTCCTTAGGAGGAAAGCACTTAGCATTCCCCTCCGGGTCCTCTTTCCTCACAGTGGGAAGCCCATGAGGACCAGCACGCAGTTTGCTTGCTATCCTATCTGGTATGCAGGAACTCAGAGTGAAGTCTGGGGTCTTCGTTTCCCTGTAAATCCAGTATAAACCAGCAGGGGGGGCTCAGATGCTGAATTTGCGAGTTCTTTCTTAGACGGATGATACCCCTAGAAACGCAGAGTCCAGGTCCTGAAACAAGAGGATCCTATGGTTCCAGGGCTGCTCAGGTTGTGTTAAGGAGCTGGATTTGGTTCTAGAACGCACATTTTCAGAGGACCGCCTGGCTGAGTGGAGTCTATGCTTGGAAGATGATTTCAAGTCAGGGAAGGATCTGGGAAGAATTTCTCTATCATCTGTCTGCCGGGGACTTGGGTTCAGTAACATACAAGTGAGCTCCCTTTTGATTCTAGGGTTTGATGAGTTTCCCAATGGATCAGGACAAACCAAACTCCTGACCGTTTCTTCTGCTTCTTATAACCACCTGCTCCCGTCACGGAGGCTGGTTAACGTTTCTTCCATAAATGGCTTCACAGCTCCCAAGTGTTTATGGAGAGAGGGGGTGTAATGGTGGGGATCCTGGATGCTATTCTAGTGTTTTCCAAAGAAAGGGAACCCGTGCTGCTCCCTGGAGTCCCCTCCAGTTGGCCTGTGGTGAGGAAAGAGGGTGACGCATTGCCTGACGTCCTCCCTTGGTGAAACACAAAAGAAGTGCTTCGCAAAGCGATCAAGAAACCCAGCCTACGGCTCCGTGGGGACTTGCGTGTGGCTTTCGCATTGGTCTCCTGTGTTCAAGTATCCATTACCGGAAAGGAACGTGTGTTACCAGGAAAAGACACAATGGCTAAAATACCAAAGTTGGCATGTATTCTTTTTAAAAAATATATAAATCTATTTTTAAATAAAATGTTTTATTTTGAAAAAGACCTGTGAGGTGTTTTTTTTCCCCTGGCTGCAGGATATCCCAGGCACTGTCCCAGGCGGGCCCTCTGCAGGTGCCTTTTTTTTTTCATTGTGTTCTCACAATGGCACCTTGAAACTACGATTATTATCCTCATTTTACATACAAAGAAACTGAGGTTCAGAGAGGCTAAGGAAATTGTTTAGGATTCTACACCAGGGAGGTGGTGGGTAGGGCATCCGGCTGGCTCCGTCAGTACTAAAGCACGTGACTCTTGATCTCAGGGTCCTGAGTTCAAGCCCCACCTTGGGCACGGAGCCCACTTAGTTAAAAAAAAAAAAAAGTTCTATACTTGAAATACCTTGAGGCAGCTGTCAAACTTTTTATCTCTAAAGTCCTTGATCTCAAACAGTGCGCCCCTCTCCTGCATTTATCACTGATGATGCGCTTAAAATGACTTTTGTGGAAAGGGGCAGATTCTCATGTCACGTACAGTGCAGAGTCTGATGTGGGGCTTGAACCCACAAATCAAGAGATCATGACCTGATCCAAAATCAAGTCAGATGCTTAACTGACTGAGCCATCCAGGCGCCCCAACAGACCTCATTTTTAACTTCATCATCTCTGTGAAGACCCTATCTCCAAGTAAGGGCACATTCTGAGGTAACAGGGATTAAGACTTCAGCATATGAATTTGGAGGGGAGGCACAATTCAACCCATTATGGCAGGCAAATAGGCCACGCCATGAGGAGCTTCCTAAGACATACTGAGGAGGATGAACTCATGGGCTATAAAAGTATGAGCTTTGGGGCGCCTGGGGGGCTCAGTCGCTTAAGCATCCCACTTTGGCTCAGGTCATGATCTCATGGTTTGTGGGTTCCAGCCCCAAGTTGGGCTCTGCGCTGACAGCTCAGAGCCTGGAACCTGCTTCCAATCTGTGTCTCCCTCTCTCTCTGCACCGCCCCCCCACCTCTCTCTCAAAAATAAACATTAAAGAAAAAAATTTTTTAAAGTATGAGCTTGTAAAGCATGATCTTAATCCAGTAAGGCATCAGTGAAGAGTTTTAAGTAAGGAAGAGCTGTAATGATCTTTAAACGCTTTGGAAACCTAACTCTACAGTATGGAAATGGGTTGGAATGGCAGGATAAGGGAAGGGCAGCCTAGTCAACTTTTGTGAATTACTCTGATAAACCATTGGTGTTCTCCTTACTCTATAGACATGGGAACTTAAAGGGAAATGAGTAATGAACATGCTGGATCTAGAACAATGCTGGGTTGGGGGTGGGATCTGAGTGAAGGTCGTGACTTAAGAGCCCATTGCAGTAAACCAGCCAACAGGTGGATAGTAACTCTCCTAAGAAAGTAGCAGGGGGAATAGAGAGATGAAGGTTGATTTGAAACATGTTAGTAGAATGGAAAGTATGAGATGGATCATTGCGTGTGGATGGTGAGGAGGATCTGGGGTGGGAGGGATAGTTGGGTGTTAGATGGTGACTGCATGTTAATTCCATTCACAGAGGCAAAAGGCCAGGAGGAATAGCTATTTGATAGGAAAACTTGTGAATTTGATTTTTGAGGGTCTCATGCCTGTAGGACACACAACCTGTGGGCCACCAAAAGTCTTCCCTAGAGGGGTGCACGGGTGGCTCAGTCAGTTGAGCATCCAACTCTTGATTTTGGCTCAGGTCA
This sequence comes from Mungos mungo, assembly GCA_004023785.1. Lineage (NCBI taxonomy): Eukaryota > Metazoa > Chordata > Mammalia > Carnivora > Herpestidae > Mungos > Mungos mungo. Next base: position 54,276 of record PISW01003873.1, read on the forward strand.
TGATCTTGAGGTTCATGGGTTTGAGTCCCCTTTTGGACTCCATGCTGAGCATGGGAGCCTGCTTAAGATTCTCTCTCTCCCTTTCTCTCTGCCCCACTCGTGTGCTCTCTTGCCCTTCTCACTCTCTTGCTCTCTCTCTAAAATTAAAAAAAAAAAAAGTCTTCATTAGAGAGGTCTGGAACTCAGAGTGCCTTTGCATCATAGACATTTAGATACAGGAGTATCCCACATACAGAAGATAACAAGCCATGCTGATGGCTTTGACCTATACAATGTGTGCAGTGAGGGAAAAAAGGGGGTGCCAGGGAACCTCAGCATGTAAGACATCGGCAAACGAGAAAGGAGAGGGAGTGGCTGGAAAAGCAGGAGCTGGCAGTCCCCTAGACGCTGAGGTGGGAGAAAAGTTCCAGAAAGAGGGAGTCTTTAATGATATCATATCTAATACTGGCATGTTCCATAGACAAGGGCTGTTGCTTAATTTCATAATAAGGAGGCAGCTGTTAACCAAGGTGAGAGCATTGTGGGTGCGGTGGTGTAGACGGAGGAATAAAAGGAGGTGAGGAAGTGGAGACAAAGAATCCAGGCATGCATTCCAAGAAGTATGGCAATGTGGGGAAGACACACGGCCATGCCAGAGAGTCAAAACTTTGAAGGACTTGTTTTCAAGAGGAGAGGTATTTGAGCTAATTTAAAAGCGAATGAGAAGTAGGTAGTATACCCAAGGGAAAGGTGGTGGAGAATGGGCTTGAGGTTGAGTTGCCTTCGAGAAGAGGGGAGAACTGACTTAGGAACAGGAGAGACAGAGGAGGGTGGGCGGCAATGGGGGTGTGTTGACAGGGGTCGTGGGACACCGAGGGGAGTTGTCAAATGGTGGCTTCCGTTTTACACGTGGAGACAAGACGGAGAGATGATGTTCATCTATTGGGGAGAAGAAGAATGGGGTAGGATGTTGAATAAAAAATGGAGAAAGGCTGATTTGAGAGCAGTAAACAAAGGAAGAGAGCTGATCGGGACACCTAGAAGGACGCCGAGGGCAGAGCTGGAAGACCTGGCTAGAGACCGTCCCCTCTGCAGGACGGCGGGACTTTCCGTTGACGACATCCATAGCCCGCAGTGGAGGTAGAGACGGCAGAGAGGTGAGTGCCAGCAGCAAGCTGAGGACGATGCAGGAATGGGTATGAAGGTAAGAAAACAGAACTGAGTGATGGAGGATATGATCAAAGAGGAGTAAAATGGTGAACTGTGTGCTATACAATGTACTGCTCTAGGCAAATAAGTTCAGTTCGGACACAGAAGGAGATGAGGTTCAGAAACTAGATGTGAACTAATAAAAATTGGTATCGACTAACACAATGTTGCTGCAATACTGTGTTGGTCATGATTTTCCAGAGAAAGAGAACCAATAGGATTATAGGTAGGTTGACAGATAGGTCGATCGATCGATATAGAGAACTAAGGATAGAGATCTATATAGATATCTCTATAAAAATATGTATGTATCTATAAAGATATATATCTATACAAATATTGGGATATACAAATGTATGGATCTATATGGATGACATATAGACACAGAGATTTATTTGGGAATTGCCTCATGCAATTACGGAGGTTGACATATACCATTGTATGCTGTCTGCTAGCTGGGAAACCAGGAAACCCAGTGCATGTAATTCAGACTCGTCTGAAAGCCTGAGAACCAGGAGAGCCAGTGACATAAATCCCAGAGTGCAAAGGCCTGAGATCCAGGAGCTCTGACATACAAGAGCAGAGAAGACGGATGTCCCATCTCAAAAAGAGAGAATTCACCCTTCTACTTTTTGTTCTGTTCCAGGCCCTCAGCAAATTGGATAACACCCACCCACATTGGTGAGTATGACTCCTCTTTACTCTGTCTACTGATTCAAAGGCAGTCTTTTCCAGAAACACCCTCGCAGACACACCCAGAAGTAATGTGTCACCAGCTGTGTGGGCGTCCTGTTGTCCAGTCAAACTGACACATAAAATTAGGGGCACCTTGGTCTCAGCCAGCTAAGTGTCTGACTCTTGATCTCAGCTCAGGTCTTCATCTAGGGTCATGAGTTCAGGCCCCGCATTGGGTTCCGCGGTGGGTGTGAAGCCTACTTAAAAACAAAAACCGACATATAAGGTTAATCACCACAACTACTCCTGGTGATGTAATCACACTGTGACTGTCAGCAGGAGCAGCATATAAATGAACATCCATGTGTATCATCAAGTGGAGATGAATAACAGTCTCCCGTTCTGGCTCAAAGTGGAAACTTGAACTCTACCCATGCCTAGACTATAGGAAGTCCCCGTATGTTCCAAAGCCCACATCACCTCCAGATGTCAAGAAATGCCCTTGTATCCAGTCACGGAAAGAAGGATCCACTGTTCCTGGCTTTTGTTGTAAAACTGGACACCAGTGCATTTTCTTGAGACTAGAGAATCCTACATCCACCAAAATGGGTTGTTTTGAGACGGGTCTTTGTGCTTCCCAACCCCCAGGCCGGGGAGCTAGGGCCACGGCTGTGGAGAGGAAAGTCCAGGGACTTCCCACGTTCCGCCACTGTGCGCCTGAGGGGCTCCTCGGGAGTGTGGTGTCACTGCCTTGGTCTCATACTCAGGCAAGGGACCTCCAGGCCAAGTCAGCTGAACCGCCTCGGGTGTGGAGAACTACTGATCTCTGGGTAACACGGCCCTCTAGATCGGCATGCCGGATCCCGCGCTCTTGCTGTCCTTTGAGGCCGGAGCAGGATCCGAGCCCTCTGTGCTTCTCTTGCACAGCAAACTGGTACGGCTTCACACCGACACTTCCCAGCGGCACAGACAGGCCTGGCGAGGACAGGGTCCAGTGGTGGTGACCATATAATTTATCATCTAGATCAGAACACTTTTGTTCAGGACAAATGCTATATTCAACGAAGGCCAAGGCATCGAAGACTGTCCCATGCAAATCAGGACTATGGTCACCTGAAATAGAAGCCACTTGAAGGACCTAGAATGCCCATGCACTTTCACTGACCCCCAGTTGTTCAGTTGACAGGACACAGGGGCCAGACCACCAGACTCATCTCTTTGTAGCGTATCTTCCAGCACAGATACCTACCGTCCTGACTTCAAACATCAGTTTGTTTTTGCCTGTTTCTAACTTCATGTAAATGGAATCAAATAGAATATAGTCTTCTGGTGCCGTCCTTTTCCGCTCAGCTTTATTTGTGAGATTCCTCCATGTTTTCAGCCCCTTCAGGTACAGCAATAATATATTCATTTCCTTGCCGTATAGTATTCCACTGTATGAATTTATCACCTTTTATTTATCTGCCCTTTTTTCTTAATTTATTTGAAAAAATTTTAATGTATTTACTTTTGAGAGAGAGACACAGAGTGTGGATGGAGGAGGGTCAGAGAAAGAGAGAGAGGGAGACACAGAATTTGAAGCAGGCCCCAGGCTCTGAGCTGTCAGCATAGAGCCTGATGTGGGGCTTGAACTCACGAACAGTGAGATCAGACCTGAGCTGAAGATGGATGCTTAACCAACTGAGTTACTCAGGTGCCCCTTTTTTTTAATGTTAGAGAGAGGAAGAATCTTAAGCAGTCTCCATGCTCAGCATGGAGCCTGATATGGGGCTTGATCCCATGACCATGGGATCATGACCTAAGCTGACACCAACAGTTGGACGCTCAACCTACTGAGCCACCCAGACACCTCTCTACTGTTTTCTGTTTTCTGGTTTTTGTTTTTTTTTTTTTTTTTTTTTTTTTTTTTTTTTTTTTTTTTTTTTTTTTTTTTTTTTTTTTTTTTTTTTTTTTTTTTTTTTTTTTTTTTTTTTTTTTTTTTTTTTAGTTTATTTAGGTAATCTCTGCACCAATGTGGGACTTGAACTCATGACCCTGAGATCAAGACCTGTAGGTTCTACCGGCTGAGCCTCCAGGCCCCCCTATCTGCTCTACTCTTGGTGGACATTTTGATAGTTTCTGATTTTTGACTATTAAAAATGTTGCTCTCTGATCCAGACATTCTCACTCATGCCTTTTGTTGCAAACATGTACGCATTTCTGTAGAAAACGTGATACTGTCAGTTATGAGATGTGCATCCCACTGAGCTTTACCCGAGAATGCAAAACCAGTTTCTGAAGTGCTTGTACTGAGTTCCCTCTGCCCGAAAGATATGAGTTCCAGTTGCTCTGCATCCTCAGCCACGCTTGGTTCTATGAGTCGTTTTCAAACTTAGCCATTCCGTGGGCGTGTTGTATTTCATGGTAATGTCAATGGTACAGGCTGAATTAGTCTTCATGCTGAGCAAGTTTTCATATGTTCTTAACCCACTTGGATTGCCTTTGTGGTACAGTGGCCATTCACGTCTCTCATCCATTCTTCCTTTAGGTTTTCTGCCTTTTCTCTGTTGGACTGTCGGATCCTTTAGATGACCTGGAGTTGAGCCCTTAGCTGTTTTGTACATAGCAAATACTTTCTCGCACCCTGAGGATGCCATTTTCATTCTCTTCATGGTGTCCTCTGACAAGCCAAAGTCCTTAATTGTGAAATACCCCCATTCACCATATTTCCTTTATTCCTCCTTATTTCGATTTTTTCTTTTCTTTTGGAAAGAACGATTTTTTTAGTAATATGGCTTGGAGAACTGGGTGGGTTGATAAACCTTTCCAGTCATGACGTGTTAAAAATAACTTCCTTTTGCCCTTGTTTGTGAATGTTGGGCCAGATGTAGATGTTTCGAGCTGCACCTGAGTCGCAACCTATTTCAGTTGGAGCTCTGGATATGTGGCTGAAAATTTCATTAGCATTGAGTGTTGCAGGTAGCAAGAGAATCAGATTCTCTTTCCTTCACGGACAGCCCTCTTTTCTCTGTGAAGAGTACTTATATACACTTGTATCTTTCTTTTGTTGCTGTTTTTTAAATTTTTTAATGTTTATTTATTTTTGAGACAGAGAGAGACAGATTGTGAGTGAGGGAGGGGCGGAGAGAGCGGGAAACAGAGTCTGAAACAGGCTTCAGGCTCTGAGCCATCAGCACAGAGCCCGGCGCAGGGCTCTAACCCACACACTCTGGGATCATGACCTGAGCCGAAGTCGGATGCTTAACCCACTGAGCCACCCAGGCGCCCCACTGTTTTTTTAATTGACATGTAATTGACAAGTAATGTGATACTAATTTCAGATTGCAACATAATGATATATTTATATATGTAATATTCATAATGCTATATGTATGTATTGCAAAATGGTCACCAAGAAAACATAATTACACTCATTCCAAACATAGTTACATTTTTTTTTTCTTGTGATGCGGACTTTTAAGATTTATCTCAGCAACTTTCAAATATATAACACAGTACTTGTCTCTGAAATTCAGAAGTTTTACCAGGATCTGTGTAAGGTTCCCCCTCCCCCTCCACTCCCCAACAGTAATATTTTACTGGCATTTAGTGAATTATTTTAATTTTGACTGGAGCCTTCCTTCAGCCCTGCAAAATGTTTTTCTAGCACTTTTAAGCTTATTTCTTCATCATCTGCTCTGGAAATTCTATGACATGTTTTTTCAATGTTCTGGAAAAAAGATGCTATGTCATTTCTCTCCCTTTTCCCTTCATTTCATGGAATCACCTACTTTTTCATCTGAATTTTGGGAGCCTCCTCCCAGCCCGTCTTCTAACGCACCCATTCCATTTGGAGGAAGTAACAAGTCTGCTGTTTCCTGTCTTTATTGCGGCTCATTAACTTGGGAGTCATGTGTTTCTTTATCCCAGAACTCTCTCTCGTCCAACGAGGCTCTTTTCCATGGGAACCGGCTCCTGTCATATCAAAGCAATGTTCTCTCAGTTCTTACCAGGCATACAAATTGGACTTTAAAACTATATTGCCCTTGGGGCTCCTGGGGGGCTCAGTCAGTTAAGTGTCCGACTCTTGATCGCTGCTCAGGTCATGATCTCACAGTTTGTGGGTTTCCAGACCCACATTGGAGTCTGTGCTGATGGTGAGGTGCGGAGCTTGCTTGAGATTTTGTCTCGCCCTCTCTCTGCCCTTCCGTCGCTCTGTCTCTCCAAAACACACACACACACACACAGATACCACACAAAAAACAAAAACAAGAAAAAACAAAACAAGACAAAAAACCAAAAATCCTATAATGCCCTTAAATCCCACTTAACTTATTCAATGGGTGGCATTCCTGTGATTTCTCAGGTCAGCCTTCCCGTTTCATAGCGGAAAGAGCCTTCAATAAGAGCACAGGTGTTTGGAGTGCCTGGGTGGCTCAGTCGGTTGAGTGTCTGACTTCAGCTCAGGTCATGGTCCCACAGTTTGTGAGTTCGAGCTCTACGTGTCGGGCTCTGTACTAACAACTCAGAGCCTGGAGCCTGCTTCAGATTTTGCATCTCATTCACTCTCTGCCCCTCCCCCGCCTGTGCTCTGTCTCTCAAAAATAAATAAATATTTTTAAAAGAGCACAGGTGTTTGAATTAGACAAGCCTGGGCTTGAATCCCCAATTGGGACGCTTGGAGGCGATTCACCTAAACCCTCTGAGTTTACATTTATTTGATAGACATCGTAAAACCCTCACCTCAGGGGTGCCTGGCGGGCAGGGTCGGAACGCCCAAGACTCTTAATCTCAGCGTTGTGAGTTGGAGACTCCCTGGGAAAACAAACCAAGAAACCCTCATCCCAGAGTTCACTTAGGGATTAAATAAGACAGTATATGCTGAATGACAGTGGGCGCTTGAGCAGCGCGGGTCTGAACTGTGCAGGCCCACTTATACATGAATACTTTGCAGGAGATATATTGGAAACGTTTTTTGGAGATTCGCAACAGTTTGAAAACCCTGCCAACAGTGTAGCCTAGAAATACCAAAAGGAAAAGAAAAAGGTATTTATTGTGAGAATACAGCCTAGAATACATATCACATACCAAATATGTGCTGGTCGACTGTGTACGTTACTGGTAAGGTCTCTGATCAACAGTAGTAGGCTATTAGGAGTTACGTCTTGGGAGAGTCAAAAGTGTCACCTGGATTTCTGACTGCGTGGGTGGTGGGTGCCCTCGCCCTTAGGTTGTTCAAGGGTTGAGTGTCCTTAGAGTAGTGCTTAGGGGTGTGATTTGTCAAGTCGTTGTCATCATTATCATCTTTCCTATTATACTCAACTACTGGATCTCTGTTTTGTTTGTTTATTCTCATGTAGAGAGGTCTGTTTGTCCAGATTTGGTGGCTGCGATGCTGGGGGAAGGGGTCCAGGAGAGATGGTACAGATCTTCATTTATTTCCCCTCTCCACCCCCGCCGAAGAATCGTAAATCCTGCCTAGCCCGTGCTCCCCTCACTCAAAAAACACCCATGCCATTCTCTTCCAAAACTGTGCGTGGAAACGTTCTCCATTCCATGAGTCACATGGAATTTCTCCATTATCTTTGATGAGTTATTTCAAAATGACATGGCAGGAAGAAATGAGTCAAAAACTATTGGCTTTAGTCAGCGCTGTCGTCCCCAAAGTTGAATTTAAAATTTAGTGTAAATAAGGGGGATGAACACATGACAGTTTTTGGTGAAGACACAGTTGACTATTTCTATCGTTTGGGGAGAGGGTAGATTTTCTAGGCATCAAATCAAAGGTATAAAGCATAATGGGAGAGACTGATGGATTTGACCACGTTACAAATATAAAATTCCCGGGAGATAAAAATCAACATTAGCGATCTTAGAAAGGAAAGGCCAAACTAGAGAAAACTTTGCCATGGACACAGCAGTATTAATATAATTAATGTAACTAACAAGCTTTTAAAAATATGTAAGAAAATATGGAACCCCATTACAGGAAAAGGAGCTGAGGACATGAAGTCAGAAGCCAACTGAAGAAGGAAAACTAAATAGCCACGAACCATGCAGGCAAAAGGTTTTAATGTGATTTTAAAAACGCATATGAAAACAGAACTAGAATGCTATTTCTCATTTCATCTGGCAAGATTTATTAAAAGTGGTAATAGTCTGGACAGGGTGTGGGGAAGATGAAAATTTATGCACAAGAAGGGGGCCTGAAAAATATTTTCATTTTTTATCTAGAAGATTGGTAATACGGTAAGATGCTTAAAAACGGAGCACAGAAACTAATTTTTTCATTTGATCTTAAAGAAATAAGTATGTGTATCGTTTTAGACACCAACGTGTTAATCACACAGAGATATTTAGAATAACAGGAGAGAGGACGGAACATATTGTCCTAACAAGTGTGATTCCATTTTTGAAATATATTTATAAATTTATAATGTTATCTTGCTTGGCAAGAACTGGATGGTGTTCACTTTTTAATTTATCTGAATTATTTATCCTTCAATAAATACCGTTAAGATGTATGTGCCTTTATACACACACACATACACTGTTATATTTTACTCATTAACGTTTTATTAGTGAATTAATTTTATTGATAATTTTTATACCTATTTTTGTAAGAGAGGTTGGTGCGTTGTTTTTGCATCTGTGCTCTCTTCATCAGGTTTGGTAGCGGGGTTAAGCCAATTTCATAAAATGAATTGGGTTGCCTTCATTCTATTTCCGTGTTCTGGAACACTTTAAATAGCAGAGGAGTTAATCTGTTCCTTGAATCTTTAAAAAGGCTGCCCATAAAACTATCTGGACCTGATTACTTTGGGGAGTGTTACTCAGTGACAGTGTTTCCGATTTCTTCAGAGTTCTTGGTCTACTGGTTCTTGCCCCCCTCCTTTATTAAGTTTATCTTTATTAATTTTGAGAGAGAGAGAGAGAGAGAGAGAGAGAAAGCAGGGGAGGGTCAGAGAGACAGGGAGACAAAATCCCAAGCGGGCTCCACCCGAGCAGCCAGAGTCTGACACAGGCTCGAATTCACAAACCGTGAGAGCATGCCCTGAGCCCAGAGCAAGAGTTGGAGGCTTAACAGACTGAGCCATCCAGGTGCCCTTATTTCTTGCCACCCACTTTTGAAGCATCTGCAGCAAGTTATGTTTCCCTAGTGAAAACAGAGCTGATTTAAAAATAAGTAAACATAAAATTTCAAAGGCACACTCTCCTAATTTTTATTTATTTAGTTTTGCACATGCGGTTAAATCCTTTCTCTCACCCTTACGGCTCTGTGTCTCTGTTTTTCTTCTTTTTCCCTTTCTTTAGATCTTTTTGTTTCATCGGTCTTGTAAAATAACCTGTCCTGGGGCACCTGGGTGGCTCAGTCGGTTGAGCATCCGACTTCGGCTCAGGTCATGATCTCACGGTTTATGGGTTTGAGCCCCGCGTCGGGCTCTGTGCTGACAGCTAGTTCAGAGCCTGGAGCCTACTTCAGATTCTGTGTCTCCCTCTCTTTCTGACTCTCCCCTGCTCACGCTGTCTCTATCTCTCAAAAATAAATTAAAAAAAATTTTTTTAAATAATAAAATAACCTCTCCTAAAGTGAATTTATCAATTACATCTTTAATTTCAGTTGGGGTCGGTGTCAAGCGTGCTGCACACGTGTTTGTTATAGTGCCTGAGGGGAGAGAGACAGTAGGCCCCTGGGTGAAGTTCTTCTTACAGTGGAAGGAGTGAAGAGGCGAGAGGGAATGTATTAAGCCTCCTGCTGCAAAGGGTGAAGGTAAGGTGCATGCCCTTCCAGCCACATGCCATTGGCCAAAGCATTCACACGGTCAAGTCCAAAGTTACTAGGTAGAGAAATACGCTCCGCTCACAGTTAGGCTTTGGCAAAGGTAGAGATCCGAGGGGAGCTGAAAAATTGGACGTGATACGGCACAAAGATAGGATCATCTATCACCTCTTTTAAAAGACTCTTGAGACTAACCGATATGTCTCAGTGGTGTCGATTTTATACCTGCAGATATACAGGTGATCGGAATCGGAAAAGGACAGACAATATCTTTCATTGATAGTGTGGCACTGAATGTTATTTTAGATGTATTAAATCCAAAGGCTTAGGCATACCCAGGTCAAAAGCAACGTATCGAGCATAGTTTGCTCAATTCACTGGTTCCCCAAAATGTGTGGCTCAGAGATTCTGCTCTGTAACCCCCTGTATAGAGTAAGTGACGAGAGAACTTGGAGAGACCAAGTAAAATGACTGGCCATGCCTTTACTGAGCCTGTTCTGCTGGATCCTATAATTTGAATTCCATTCTATAGGTTAGTGCTGTCCAAAATATTTATTGTGGCGATGGAGATGTTCTATTTTACACTAATATGGTAGCCACAAGCTACGTGGGGTCTTTGGGTATTAGAAATATGGCTGGGGGGCACCTGGGTGGCTCAGTCCATTAAGCATTGGACTTTGGCTCAGGTCATGCTCTCATAGTTCATGAGTTTGAGCCCCACGTTGGGCTCTGCACCGACAGTGCCCGGGATTCTCTTTCTCTGCCCCTCCCCCCACTTGTGCTCTTTCTCTCTCTGTCTCTCTCAAAATAAATAAATATTTTTTTAAAAATGTGGCTGCAATCGAACTGAATTTCTAATTTTATGTAACTTTATTTAAAATTATGCTTAGGGGTGCCTAGGTGGCTCAGTCGATTAAATGTCTGACTTCAGCTCAGGTCATGATCTCACAGTGCGTGGGTTCAAGCCCTACGTGGGACTCTGTGCTGACAGCTCAGAGCCTGGAGCTTGCTTTGGATTCTGTGTCTCCCTTTCTCTTTCTTTCTCTTCCCCACTCATGCTCTACCTCTCTCCATCTCTCAAAAATGAAAAACGTCAAAAAATTTTAAATTGTTTAAAAAACCCCGTATCTCTGCTGATGCCCATGTTGGACAGGGATTCATGGACAGGGATCAGAATGCTGATGCTAAAACCCCTCTAATTCAGAGCCTCCTAAGTGGCATGTCAGATGTCAAAGAAAACATATCTCAGTTAAATAGTACTACAACATTGTTGAAGCAAGTAAGACGCCCATATTTGGTTGGGCAAAACAAGTCATGTGACCAAATGTAACGACAATATGGAGCAGGAAGTGGAATCCTTCCATAGATCAAAGTTGAGCATATAAGAAATAGAATCTCATTTCTTCTTTCTCCCCTTCCTCCTCTTCTTTTCTTTTCTCCTCTCTCCCTCTCCCTCTGCCCTCCACCCTCCCTCTCCTGCAAATGCACTTAATTTTAAGTCTATTCTTAGTTTAATTTTTTAGTCCATTTTTTGAATTTAATTTCAGATAATTCAGGGCGTCTTTATTTCACATCGTGGCCATTGCTGCCCTCTTGTCTTCAATTTCAACAGCAAAAACACCCAGCACCTTCAGGTACTTCTGTATATCCCCATGGCAAACATTCAGCAAACCGTCACACGTGGCGTGGTACAGAGAACTCTGGTGCCACCACAGGACTGTGGTTTAGGGACCCAGGCACTCCATGTAGACCTCTTTACTGCTCCTGTGCTTTAGAAGACACAGGGTCTCCGTGAACTTGGCCACTGCTAGCCTCCACAGAAGAAGTAGTGCATAGAAAGTGCAGTCCTGGGGCACCTGGGGGCTCAGTCAGTTGAGTGTCTGGCTTTGGCTCAGGTCATGATCGCACAGTTCGTGGGTTCGAGCCCCGCGTGGGGCTCTGTGGTGACAGCTCAGAGCCTGGAGCTTGTCTTTGGATTCTGTGTCTCCCTCTCTCTCTGTGGTGACAGCTCAGAGCCTGGAGCTTGTCTTCGGATTCTGTGTCTCCCTCTCTCTCTGACCCTCCCCTGCTCACACTGTCTCTCTTGCTCTCAAAAATAAATAAAACATTAAAAAAAATTAAAAAAGAAAGTGCAATCCTGCTCTGCGATACAGCTGCCTCCAACCTGCCTGTACCCAACTGAAGTTATTTTGACCATGGGAAGGAGCCAGGAGCAAGTAATGTTCCTTAGAGACACCATCTGTAGCAGTCAGCGTAGGCTTGATTGTGCTGCAGTAACAAATGATCCCCAGATCTGGCAACTTACAACAAAGGTGTTATTTTTCACTCCAGCTGAAGTCTATGACTCTGATCCACATCAGCCATTACGTGGGTCATTGCTGGTCTTCTGGCAAAGTGGAAAAAGGAGGCGGGGTGATTACAAAATGACTTACCTTTAAAGCAGCTCAAAAGTGGCATAAATCACTCTGTGCATATTTTATGTCCAAAGAGAATTTCATGTTGATATATATTTTTTAATGTTTATTTATTTTTGAGAGAGAGAGAGAGAGAGAGAGAGAGTAGGGGAGGGGCAGAGAGAGAGGGAGACACAGAATCTGAAGCAGGCTCCAGGCTCTGAGCTTTTGGCACAGAGCCCAACATGGGGCTCAAACTCATGAACCGAGAGATCATGATCTGAGCCGAAGTCCGACACTTAATGGACTGAGCCACCCAGGTACCCCCCCCCTTTTTAAAAAAAATGTTTATTTATTTTCAGTCTTGATCTCACTGGGAAGGTCAAGTATAAGCCCTCTTCATAGGTACAGGCAATGACAATGGGAACAATAATCAAATCCGTGCAAGCATCATCTACTCTTCCTCTCCTTCTCTCCCCTTCTCCAGCCCTACTGTCATCTTCAACACCTCAGCCAGCAGGTACTTTATCTCGAGGAGGCAGGATAGTGTGTTCTCCAAACTCGACCATTTTTGGCACAGACTATTAAAGTTCCAAAGCCCGTATTCTTGAAACTCAAAACGCTTCTCTTTAAAAAGTCTATTCTCACATGTGTTTCTGGAGCATGCTTTGAAAGATCAGATGAATAGAACTGATACCCCCTTTCTCTCTCTATTTTTTTTTTTCTGCCCTGTCATCCCTTCCCTGGGTAGGAAGCAGAAAACCACGAGCTGCTTCCAAAATGGAGGAAAAGCACACAGGAGAACAGGAAATATGTAAAGAAGCCATCGATTCATAAGTAAGATACAAGTTGCAGGGTAAGCTGTGTCGATGGAGAAGTAGAGAGTTCTTTTTTTGAATAGAAATATCTCCAGCTTGAAGACAGAAACTGGGATTGTCTACCAGAGTTCCCTAATACTAGGGGTGTCCAGGAGAGCTTTCTGAGATTATAGGAGTATTCTATATCTATACTGTCCTGGACAGCCTGTGTGGCTATTAGGCATTTAACAATGTGGTTAGGAGAACTTAGGAGCTAAATTTTTAATGTTTATTTAGTTTTGAGAGAGAGAGAGAGAGCATGGATGAGCAAGTGGGGGAGAGGCACAGAAAGCGGGAGGACAGAGGATCCCAAGTGGGCTTCGTGCTGTCAGCACAGAGCCCAGTGGTAGGCTCGAACTCAGGAACCGTGAGATCATGACTTGAGCCAAAGTCAGACGCTTAACTACCTGAGCCACGCAGGTGCCCCTGAGGAGCTAAATTTTTAATTTCATTTAAATTTCAATACTCACATGCAGCTGAAGGCGATTGCATTGATCAGTGCAGTTCTAGATGTTAGGGGAGATAGTGTTGCTAAAAGTCATATGGTGTGGGCTCCTGGGTGGTTTAGTGGGCTAAGCACCTGATTCTTGGTTTTGGCTCAGGTCATGACCTCATGTCTTTGTGGGTTCGAGCCCCGCGTCGAGCTCTGTGATGGCAGTGTGGGGAGGCTGCTTGAGATTCTCTCTCTCTCTGCCCCTCCCCCACTTGCACTGTCTCTCTCTCTCAAAATGAATAAATAAACTAAAAAAAAAGTCATACAGTGACTTTAGTACCTCTCTATTTTTTATACGTATAAAAACCAGGCTGTGCCTTGGCTTCTAAAAAGATATCAAAGTGTAAATAATTGCCGTTTGTATAAAAATTACATTGACTTTATAAGCAGAGCACAGTTGCTTAAGAGCAAATCATGCCTTCACTTATTAATTGGCTGGAGTTGCCTGACCTAATAAGCGGAGGCTAAATTCACAATTAATTAAAGATTTCATGTTCATTCAGCCAAGACTTGCCTCAAGCCATCTTTTGTTCAGCTACCCAGCGAGACACTTAGAACCATATTCAGGACATCTTGCAACTATAATCAACATATGCAAAACACACCATTTCGAAGAAGTTCTTGCATCGATCAGATTCGTCATTCTACTTCGGAACAGCATCTTGCTCTAGTATGCTCAGCATAATCATCTTTGTAGTAAACGAATGTAGGAGAAATATGTATGTTATTTAATTACTGGGAATTAAGCAAACAGGTACCTTTGCTTATCTACTGGGCAATATTAAAGGTCTATTAGAGATGAGCAAACGGAGGCTTAGAGAGGTTATGTAATTTTTTCCAAAGGTTATATAATTGGGTTTCGGAATTCCAGTATAGGAACTAGGATCTGATGCAGAGCCCCTAGCAGCCAACAGTACTGCTCTTCCTTGATAGTGATGAGAGAATCTACTTGGAATCACCTGTCGGTTCCAAAGGACGGACTTTTGTGCAAAGTCACCATCCCTTTGCAAAGGGTCAACTGATCCTAATGGAGAACAGTTGCGTAGACCGCCCCCGGGCCCGCCACAGCTGTTGACCCTTGGTCCCCTGGAGGTGAAAGAAAAATTGGGACAGCTAGGAGCCGGGATCTAAGCCATGCAAGAAAGTTGTCCGAGTCAAGATGCAACTATTATTATATCCTTCTTCTATTTTGGCTTCTGGTTACTTACTGGGTTTGGTGAAAATCAAGGAGGAAACCTCTGTGATGCGTGCTATGCCCCCACCAAGCCTCGGGCCCCACGCTTAACTGTGCACCTCAACAACGACCAGGTGGCCTTACCGAATTTTATGAGCCACGTACCCGCAGGCCTAACTCTTCTTCCTGTGAATTCAAAACAGCAGTGCCTCACATTCACTTAAAATACAATGAAAGGCAGATGCTCACTTTCCTTTATTTGCCGTTGGAGTCCCGGTTCCACTCGGCTATTTTTAAAGCAGTGAAACCTTTTCCTAACTGGAGTGCTACAGTGCAGCCCCCCCCACCCCCCACCCCCTCCTCTCACCCCCTCCCCGCACCCCCGGGCAACGCGACCGGCCTCCACCTCCGCACGCCTCTGTCCTTGCAAAACTTTGCACGCGGAAAGGTGGGCAGCGGGGCGCAGGACTACAAGTCCCAGAATGCACGGCGCCCGCCGCACAGGCGCAGCGGGGACCACCCGGCCAGCCGGCCAGGACCCTGCGGCGCCTCCCGGGTCCCCGCGCCGGAGCTGAGGCGCAGGCGGCCGGGCGGACCTGGCCGGCGCCGAGGGCGGCCGCGGGCGTCAGCATGCAGGCGCGGCGGCGCGCGTGAGGAGGATGCGGCAGCGGGCGCCGCGGCGGGCGGAGGAGTAGGCGGCGGCGCCCCGGGGAGGCAGCGGCGCGCGGGCCAGACGGCTCCCGGAGGCTCCGCAGTGCCGCCGCCGCCGCCGTCGCCCGGGAGGCTCCGCGCGGGAGCCATGTAACCTGCGGCGGGCTCCGGGCTGCTGCGTCCTTGCCCAGCGACCCCCTCCCCGGGCCAGCGCGGCAGCGGGGCCACGATGAAGAAGCAGTTCAACCGCATGCGCCAGCTGGCCAACCAGACGGTGGGCAGGTAGGTCCCCCGTGCGCGCCCGCGAGGCTGCAGCCGCCGGGGCGCGCAGGTGCTGGAGCCCGCCCGGCCCCGCGACCTCGCCGCCGCCCTCCCTCCCTGCGCTCCCCGCCGCGCCTCCCCCCTGCCCCGGCCCCTCCGGGACCGCCGGCGGGCGCGACCCCCCCTCCTCTCGGAACTTCCCGGCCCCCGGAGCCCTTCTGGGGCTCTGGCCGCTGCGCCCCGGCGCCGCTCGCCAAGCGCAAAGTGTGACGCATCCTCTACCTGGCGTCCCCAGCTGCCCCTTCACCCCGTCCTCGCCGCCTTTCCCCGGGACGCCCCTCTGCGCCCCTGGCCGCCTGGCTTCCTGGAAACAGGTGTTTGCTCTGCCGGCGCTTGGAGGCAGCCGGCCCCCAGCGGCTTCTCCCAAGCTTCCCTCCTCCCCTGCGCCGAGTTCGGGCTTCTCGGGGGTCCAGCGGGGAGTGTTGGGCCTGGTCGGCTTGGCAGGGCTTGAGCCTGCCCCTCCTGCCGCGTTTGTTTTCTGGGACTATGACTGTACGAGATTCTGGATCTCTTCTTGCTTGGCCGGGTTTCTTAAGGCGATAGGTGTTGGAGACGCGGGGAGGTGGGGGGGGGAGGTCCACAGAGGGGAGGGGGAGGGGGGAGGGAAGGTGCCGGTGGAATGGCGCTGCCGTGGGGCTCGGTCCTAAGACCGATTTCAGTAGAGGGAGGGAGGCTGCAGGAAGGGAGGTCCAACTCCTCTGGAAGATGAGATAAGCCGAGGATCGCAGCCAGGTAGGGGAGGGGAGGGGAACCCAGAGGCCCTAGAGTCAGGAAGAGCCAGGCCGTAGAAAGCTGCAGGACCCAGCCTGCTGTCATCGCGGTGAAACGGGCTACATCTGGGCTACCGTCTCCATGAGCCGCGCTGCAGGGTGCCAACATCTATTAACCGTTACATAAGGATTCCGGTGGGTCTCTTCCCAAGGTAGACGGGCTGTGAACGCGGGGTTGTTAGGTGGGGGGTTGGGGGGGGGTCACGGAACTCCTCCTGGCGGCTGCGGCTCAGGAATTCAGGTGTGTCGCGGTAAAGCAAAGTGGAAAGCAAAGGACCCAGCCTTGGGTCCAGTTCAAGTGCAAGCTCAACACATGGAGGGCCCTCCACTAGGTTTACCGGGAAACCAAATGCCTTTCTTGGGTGGGAAGTGGAGCCTGAACCGGCCTCAGGTTGGGTGGGGGATGGGGAGATCCCTGGGGAATTGGGGGACACCGAACTCCCAGGTGGGCATACTGCCCTAATTACGGTGGGCATCTGAGGGCAGACGGTGCGGTGGCTTCTTATACTTCCAGGGACTCCAGATGGTTCCCAAGTAACAATGTCTAAAATTGCCTTGGATTCATTTCCCTTTCCCAAACACATGTGCTTCAGCATGAGGGGGAATTTATGAATAGCAGAGTCAGATTAGCCCAGATTCCTGGCGTGGTGTCACCACAGATACAGCCTCCCGGGGCTGCCTTTTGATGTGTTGGACGCCGAGACAGCGTTTTCCTGGTCGTTGAGCCCATGAGAGTCAAGCTCACCTGTCTCTGGCATCTTGAGGTCTGCATCCCTCTGTGCGCTGGCATCAGGGATCCCGGCAGGCCAGCTCAGCGATCCGGAGGCTCCTGACCATGGACTTGGATTGCTCCGCTCACTTGGTGTCGGGGTTTCAGCTCAGAGTGCCGGTGGGAGTGCCAGCAAGGTGTTGAGGCTTCCTCCCTGGCGCCCTGGAAACCAACCACCTCTTCTGTCTCTTTGCAGGGCTTGTTTCGGTGTGGTAAGATTTAGAAACCTTAGGCATGAAACCTTTCTTTCTTTCTTTTTTTTTTTTTTTTACCCAAATGACAGGGGGAGTTGGGTTTCAGAACCAGTGAGGGATCTTACTTGAGAAGCGCGTTCTGGGAAGTCCAAGCAGCCGGTCGCCGAGAAGTGCTTTCTGCTTGTGTGTTGGGACTTTGGTGGATGATGGCGTGCGCATGAATGTTGTCTCTGTCAGACGGCATCTGTTGTGTTGCGCACCAGGGAAAGCAAAGGGCCGGTCTCATGGATACGTATCCCTTTTGGTGACATTTATTTTTATTTATTTTTAAGTCTGCTTATTTTGAGAGAGACAGAGAGCACGCTGGGGAAGGATCAGAGCGGGGAGAGAGAATCTTAAGCCAGCCCGCGCTTTGAGCGCAGAGCCTGATGTGGGGATGGATCGCAGGAATGGTGCGATCGTGACCTGAGCTGAGATCAAGAGTGGGACGCTTAGGCGACTGAGCCACCCAGGCGCCCACCCCCTCCTTTTGGTGACATTTAGAGTGAACTCTTGAAAGCCAACGTCGGTTCGTGAGGGTTGGCTGTCGGAGAGTTGCCAATGGCATCTCATTGCACTTAGCATTCCAGATCTTTCCAGACGCCTAGCAGCCTTTACCGACTTGATTCCTCTCTGTCTTTCCATGCTTGTTCTGTAACACCTGCTCTTCCTTCACTGGGCTCCAGCCGCCATGGCTCTCCGTGCCCCAAAAGCACCAAGCTCATTCCCATCTGCGGTTTTGTTCTGGCTGCTTTTCCCCTTGCCCCGCCTGTTCGCCTCTTCCTCATCATTCAGGTTTTGGCTCAGAGGCCTTGGAGAGGCCACCCTCCCCCATTCTCTGCCTCACCCCTGTTCCTGTTAGTTAACAACGCCCCTCCCTCTGAAAATCTCGTGGCTTCCATCTTTGGTTTCTTGTGCGTCTGCCCCCAGTAGAACGTGCCGATCACCGCTGTCCATGGGCAGTGCCTCGTAGACAGTTGGCGCTCAGTGCACACTTATTGACGAGATTGAAACCGTGTACTGGAGGGTCCACCCGGGTAAATCAAAGAGGCGGCATTCACTCCGTCTTATTGAGAAAGCAGTGAGGCGCAGGATCCTAACATCGCTTCTTAATTTCTGGAATCTGCTGAAGCTGTAGGATCGAATGTTTGGAATTGGTAGATTGATTTATGGAGTCGCTTTGGTGAGCCGCTGGATTCTCGTCCTTGAGAGTCTGTGAAGAGAGGACTTTCCTGTGTTCGAGGGAGGACATGCAAGTCTGAGGGCCGTCCCTCCTCACGGCGCTTTACCTGCTCGCCGTCTGTAAAGTTACAGGCTCTGGAGTTCTGAATTCCGAGGAGCCAGGGACTGGATGAGTCTCTTTCACAACATAGGCGTTGCTGCGCTTAAATGTCCTCTGTGGAGTTTCTAGTATTTTCCCTCGAAGTGCTCACGTCGGAGCGCAGAGGGTGTCAGCGATTGTGAAGAGTTTATCAGATCCACCGATCGCATTTAACCAGGAAGAGCTTCGTCTCCTCCTGCATCTGCTGGTCTAGTCTTTGGATGGTTCTTTCTGCTCTGAGTTTTCCTCTTCCAGGGCCTTCCTTTCCCTCCGTCTTTGGGAAGCATTCCCTGGGCTCCGTGAGCATGGACCCCCCGTGTGCCTTACCCCGCGCTCAGCACTGGGACATGCTAAATCAAGAGCAGCTGTGAGCATCTTTGGGCAAATGCTGTGGCCGTTCCTGGGTTACCTGCACGAGGCATGCACTCCCGCGTTCCCTCATCTTTTTACTCCCTCAGTCAATATGTACTGAATGTCTGCTGTGTGTCAGGCCCTGCCGTGGTTCAGGATGCCTTAGAGTGCGGAGTAAACAAAATTTCTGTTCTCTTGGAATCTGTTATTATTTTTTTTAATGTTTATTTTCGAGAGACAGAGCACAAGCCAGGGGATGGGCAGAGAGAGAGAGAATCCGAAGCAGGTTCCAGGCTCCGAGCTGTCCGGGCAGAGCCGGATGCAAGGTTCAAACTCATGAACTGTCAGATTAGGACCTGAGCCAAAGTCAGACACTTAACCGACTGAGCCCCCCAGGGGCCCCTTGAAATCTGTATTCTAAAGGCATGCTGTGGTGACAATGTATTGCAGTTTTTGTCTTTGCTTGTTAATTTCCCCCTCCAGACTTGAAGAAGTCCATTGTGGGGCAGGGATCCAAATGTCTGGCAGGTGGTAGGTTCTCCAAAATTCTTTGACGATCGAATCGATAAGCAAGCAAAAGGTCTGCGTGTCATGGATGGGGACATCATGTGAAGGAGTTCAGAAGCGAGAGTGACTCCTGACGGTGCCTCTTTCATGTTGTGACGGAGTCGATGCCCTGAGGACTGCGCCAGCCGCACTGTTGGGTTTGGAAAGACAGAATAAGACCTAAGGGGGGAATTAGTTCTTGCCTGATTTACATGCCATTTTGTACCTTCGAGAGCATCTGTTGCCTGCTGGGGTGAGGAGCACCCTGAAAGGCATAGCATATTTTGCTGGTTTGTGCTGGGTGGAATAAAGCCATGAGCAGGAATTTAGAGACACGCTAACCGCTAGAGAAGATAGAAGTAAAACCGGCATCTTGATCTGGGGAGGAAGAAATTCCCCTCCACCTCTTGCGCCTCTGGCCTTTACAGTGAGGGTCCCAGGAGCGCCTGGCTCAGAGGACTGTTCTAAGGGTGCAGGGAGGCTGCTGCTGCAAATGGTTGATGAGGTTCATTGTCCTAAGAAGGGCTTTTTGATGGCCGTTGTCCAGCAGTGGCTGTGCACGGGCACCATGCTCCTGTGCGAGATGCGACGACCGGTGATGTTCACGGTGTCTGAGAGTAGATCAGGGGCTATGGAGGTGTGGGAGGGACGCTTGGAAGTCCAAGGCTGTTGAGTTGGGTGATTTGGTTGGGGAGGCCGCGAGCTGGGAGGGGAAGACAGACTTTTGTCTACAGAGAGCCCCACTTTCCGTTTCTAGACTGCTAGGCACGCAGCCCCGAGTGGGCTTGGTTTCTGGTGCACAGCTTGGCTGAGTCTGTTTGCTGCTGTGCAGCTCTCGGAATGAAACTGCCGCAGCCAGTGGTGCCGAGATGGGTGCAGAGGATGCAGGGAGCGCCTCGAGGTCAAAACAGCCGCGCCCGGAGCATCTTTCCCTCGAAGGTTTCTCTTTGAGACACGGCCTTGCCCATCCGCAGGCCTCCTGAGAGCCGCGACCCAATCAATAGGACATCAGAACCCATTCTAAATTAGTCATCAGGCCGCTCCACCCCCACCTATTATTTCCTGGGACTTGGACCCGACAGACGGACGCAGGCTCTGTCACGTCTTCCTGTTAACTCACCAGGGTCGGGCAGACCCAAGCCTGTCCCCGTAAGGAGCACCTTCAGGTCTCAGGGCGCAGTTGGCCGTTGGAGTTTCCTGGGAGTTGATGCCCGCTCTGGTGCGTCTCCATGAGGCAGCAGGATGCGCACCCCACCCCACGAGCAGGCTAGCGAATCCAGAAGGAATATTCCTTTCCCGCGTCTTCCGAGCTCCTGACTGTGCAGATCTGCGGCTCTCGGCCTTCTGCTGGGCTGTTCCGGCAGCTTGTGTGAGGCTGCCTGGGTTTCCTGCAGAATGCTGTCGTCCCAGACCCGCAAGGGACCGTTCACCGGCAGTTAGTGACTTCCCCTCCCGCCTTCCCTCCTCCAAAGAGCTGTATCAGTATTCATTAGTAGTTTTCATGATGGGGGATAAGGACCCCCCCTTTTTTTCCCTTTCTAAAAAAAATAAGTCCATAGCCCTGTAAGTAAAACAGTAATTTATGGTTGTTCCATTTTGAGGGGAGTAGTAGGCAGTCCCTCTTATTGATAATCAAGAACAGTTTATTTCAAAGGCTATATATCTCTCTTTAATATTTATTTATTTTTTGGGAGACAGAGTGAGAGCAGGGGAGGGGCAGAGAGAGATAGAGAGACAGAATCCGAAGCAAGCTCCAGGCTCCCAGCTGTCAGCCCAGAGCCCAGCGTGGGGCTCGAACCCACAAACCATGAGATCATGACCTGAGCTGAAGTCGGATGCTTAACCGACTGAGCCCCCCAGCTGCTCGTCAAAGGCTATATTGATAACGACAGCCTGTAATAACGTGTGCTTGCGTGCTGTGTCAGGGGTAGGCAGGACAGAAAGGGGCTCTGGGCCTCAGAGTTAGCGGGTCCCTGGAACCCCACTGCCTTGGGAAGCGTGGGGCCATCCAGCAATTTAAAACTACCCCTTCTGTCCGGGAAGCAGATGTTTTTGCTTTCGTTTTCCAACTTTAGAGTTTATTTTTAGAGTAAATGTTTATTTTCCCACAGAATTCAATTTACTTTTTTTAACTTTCTTTTTGGTTATATAAATGCTATTTGTTTATGGTAGGAAAGTTATAAACTTATAGATGGGCAAAACACTAAAAAAAAAAAAAAAAACCAGTGGTCAGTAATCTCCCCAGGTCTCACTACCTGGGGACTATACTTAATATTTTGGACATAATTTTCTAAGTTTTTAGTATGCAAATATATGTTCTTAAAAAAAGAGATAGAGGGGCGCCTGGGTGGCTCAGTCAGTTAAGCGTCCGGCTTTGGCCCAGGTCATGATCTCACGGTTCGTGGGTTCGAGCCCCAT
>PISW01003873.1:76294-188359 GCA_004023785.1 Mungos mungo
CCCCCCCCCCCCCGCGTGTGTTACATCTTGAATATCCTCTCATATCAACAACTACAGTACAGGTTTTCAAGGGTGTGTAATACTCTGTTCTAGTCAGTTTCCTTTCACTAGTCACGTAGCAAATACTTTTCGCAGGTTTGCTTTCCTAGGATGAAGTCTCAGAAGGTGAATTTCTGGGTCAAAGAGTATGTGAGTTTTTAAGACCACATGAGTATATATATTTCATATGTAAAAATATGCACACGTGTTATATGTATATTCCCAGTAGAATTGCCAATTTCTTCTCCCCGGCCCTTTCAGCAAGTGATATCACAGCTTTGTTAATGCGTGAATGAGAAACCCCTCTTTGCCTCTCTTAACTCCCAGTGAGATAGAGCGCTTTTTCAAGTTGACTGGACATTCCTTACCTCTTCTGAATTGCCTGCGTACATCTTTGCCCCATTTCTCTAAAGACGTGTCATAACTATTTACTTCTTGATTCTTAGGTAACTTTTAATATATTAAGCATGCATGTGCTTTGTCATATGCCACACATGTGTCCCTACAGTTTCTGTGGCCTTTTATATTTTGTTTGATGTCTTTTATAATAGTTTGTGATCTTGAGTCTATCAATTTATGGTTTGGGCTTAAATGTTATGCTTCGGGGTGTTTTTCCCAGCCTGAGATGACAATATTCATACATTTCCACTACTATTTACATAGTTTAATTTTACCATCAGATTTTATTTATTTAAAACATTTTTAATGATTATTTTTGAGAGAAAGAGAGTGCAAGCAGGGGAGGGGCAGAGAGAGAGGTAGACACAGAATCCGAAGCAGGCTTCAGACTCTGAGCTGTCAGCACAGAGCCCAATGTGGGGCTCAAACCCACAAACAGTGAGCTCATGACCTGAGCCGAGGTCAGATACTTAACCGACTGGGCCACCCAGGTGCCCCACCATCAGATTTTAACTTCATCAGTCATTACTTTTGGTGTATGACATGACTTAGGTGTCACATTTAGATTTTTTTTTTTTTCCGTAAGTAGTTACCCTACTATCAAAATGAATACTGTCACTGAATCCCATTATATTGAAAATGTCATCATGTACTAAAAGATGTCATCTACTTGGAGCTATTTCTAGGCTTTCTAATTTATTCTCTTGACCTGTCAGTTGGCGGGAATGTCAGATAGGCTCACCTGCCCACGTGAGCAGCAGTGAGTTGGTGTCCCACGCTTTGGGGGCAGGAGCAATGGAGTTGGTCTGGCTCCCAAATCTCGGCTTCATCCAGGGCAGCTCCTGGCTTGGCATTTAGAACTCAACAGCTTTGGGGCGCCTGGGGGGCTCAGTCAGTCAAACGTCCAACCTTGGCTCTGGTCATGATCTCACGGTTCATGGGTTTGAGCCCCGCATTGGGCTCTCTGCTGACAGCTCAGAGCCTGGAGCCTGCTTCTCATTCTGCATGTGACTCTCTCTCTCTGCCCCTCCCCTGCATGTGCTCTGGTTTTCTCTCTCAAAAATGTATAAACATTTTTTAAAATATTAAAAAACCCCACCTCAACAGCTTTGCCTAACTGTCTTAAGGACCCTTCACTTCAGCAATCTACCAATTACTCTCTTTTAAAATAGAGTTGCTTCTATTTCCTTGACTTTGCTTATCTGTTTATTTTTTCCTTAGCATTTTTTTATTAAGATGGGGGAGACTGACAGTTTCACACCAGTGTGATGAGAATTCATCCCATCTGGCAATAGGATATGCTTAGTCAAGTCTCGTTTGATCCTATGAAATAGTTTTGTCCATTTAAGTCCTGCAAAATTTAGCTTTTCTCTTTAGGTAATTTGTCATTGTCATTACTCTTGACTTAACGTTGGGAATCTTTTGTTAAGATATATTTTTTTTACCCTTTATTGGTGGAGTGTAAAAAGTTACTGATGGTTTTGTAATTACCTTTACTACCTCCATCATAAACTATTTCATTACTTTTAAATACTTTAAAAAATTGTTTTTAAATGTTTGTTTATTTTTGAGAGTCAGAGAGAGACAGCATGAGCAGGGGAGGGTCATAGAGAGAGGAAGACACAGAATCTGAAGCAGGCTCCAGGCTCTGAGCTGTCAGCACAGAGCCTGACATGGGGCTTGAACCCATGAAGTGTGAGATCATGACAGAGTCCTGCTCCAGGCCCAGACTCACAAGCCGTGAGATCATGACATGAGCCGAAGTCGGACACTTAACTGACTGAGCCATCCAAGACCCTCCAGGCACCCGACTTTTAAGTACTTTTTACAGAAATTGAAGCTATTGAATTTTCCAGGTACACATGCATATTTTCTGCAAATAATCATTTTGCCTCTTCTCTTTCAGTAGTTATACTTATTTTATTTTCTTGTCCAATTGCATTGTCTAGGACTTGTAGCATAGTGTTAAGATATCGGAGCAATAAGTGGGCTCCCACATCTCCTTACTGTCTTCCATGGAAATGCGTGACAGTTGGTTCAAGAGGTTTTTGTTATTCAATCACATTACCTATCACATAATTTTATGATTTTACTTTGGGTTTTTCTACAGTGCCAAAGTTAAATGTGATGAACTATATTCTCATGATCTTTAAAGATCATCATATCTTTTCATTTTTCACTAATGTATTCACCTGATAATTCATGCTATAAATATTTATTGAGCTCTTACTATGTTCCAGACCTTGTTTGCATTCTGTGCACTGGGGATACACGAATGATGGAGGACCTCCCTGTGAGGACCTTGTGTTTTAGGAGTTTGGCCCCTAACATTTTCTAATATTGACCTTTCTGTGCCTTCCTGCAGTCACTCTTCTTTGACTATAATTTGTTATTTAAAAAAAATACTACATTTAATTTATTTAATTTATTGTTTAGGATTTTGGCATTCACTATTCATAAATGAGAGCGTCTGAATATTTTCCCTTGGCTGACCCTGCCAAGTTTTGATAACAACGTACAATGAATTGCCCACTTCTTTCTTTTTCTATGCAGTGGTGAGGAGGTGAAGGAATTGCATGTTCTTTGAAGGTTGGAAACAGCTTTTCCAGGACATTTTTTGGAGATAGTTCTTTGACTCTTTTCCTAGTTTCTTCATTGGGCTCTTGATGTTTTCTGTCTTTTCCTGAGTCATTTTTAGTAACCTAGTTTGTAGGAAGGCATTCATTTCATCGTGATTTTATATATTTTTTAAATTTTTAAGATGTTTTTAATTTATTTTTGAGAGAGAGAGATAGCACGAACAGGGGAGGGTCAGAGAGAGAGGGAGACACGGAATCCAAAGTAGGCTCCAGGCTCTGAGCTAGCGGTCAGCACAGAGCCCAACGTGGGGCTTGAACCCACAAACTGTGAGATCATGACCTGAGCCAAAACCAGAAGCTTAACCGACTGAGCCACCCAGGCGCCCCTCATCATGATTTTAAAATTTAATAGAATCTTTTCTGAGTATAGAGTTGTATCTCCTTTATCATCCAAATTTGCATTTCTTTCTCTGTTTTTCACCTTAACTAGCTTTGCCAGAGAGTTTGCTTTCCTCCACATCCTGTAGAATCACCTCTTAGGTTTAGTCTATCCTTAAAAAAATGTCTTCTCAGGGCGCCTGGGTGGCTCAGCTGGTTAAATGTCTGACTTCGGCGCAGGTCATGGTCTCACAGTTCGTGGGTTCGAGCTCTGCATTGGGCTCTGTGCTGACAGCTCAGAGCCTGGAGCCTGCTTTAGACTCTTGTGTCTCCCTCTCTCTCTGCCCCTCCCCCACTTGTGCTCTGTCTCTCTCCATCTCTCAAAAATAAATAAGTGCAAAAAACCCTTTTTTTAATAAAAACAATTCTTTCTCTTTAGCTCTTGATCGGTGTTTTTTTTAAATCTGCTTGTGATAAATTTTGCTTTTTTTAAGTATTTTTTCCCTCTTGATTTCCTTGGGCTGAGTGTGTGCTTCGACTAGTCTCTAGTCTGCCATGTTGTATTCGGGTAGGTCAGGCTTTGCTATGGTAACGTGTGAGCTGTGGCACCTCAGTGGCTAAACATAGCCGGGGTTTATTTTGAGCTCACGTGAAATGTGAAGTGAGTCTGGAGACTTCCAAGGACAGCTTTCCTCCACGTGTGACTCAGGGATGCGGTTTGCAGCCCTCCCCCCCTCCCCCGCTACCCCACCTCCGTGGTCTCAAAGCGTGGCTTTCAGTCACTGCCGAAGGTGAAGAGAGAGCATAGAGATGCCATCCTCGCTCTCAAATGCCTGGGCCTGGCATTTACAAATGGCACCTCTGCTCATATTTCATTGGCCAAAGTCCCCCCCGGGGTATGACAGGAGATGGGACCTCTACCATCTCTTCTCTCCCGCTGCCCATCTTTGAAATCCTGCTTGTTCCCCAGTCCCACGCAGTCCCCTCTGCCTCCCCTGCCCCCCTCCTGCCCCCACGTGAAGGTCGTTCTGTCCGCCATGGGAGGGTGGCTGTGGATTCTCATAGTCCTTAGTAGGAAACAGATCCGTCAGGGAGGAGCGTCTTAGGATAACAAAATTTTCCCTTACTGATGCCCGGTAAGGATGTTTCCCTTACTATGTCTCATGCCAAGATTAGTTTTATATGTATGTGTATAGGTATAATTATTTTTTTTAAAGCCCTTCCTACAGTGGGGAGAAGAATTGAGGAGACCTGAAATTCCCTCTCCTCGTGCCACACTGGAATGTCACCTACTTTATGGGATTATTGCCAGAGTTAAATAAGATAATACATATAATACCCTTAGCATGACCCCTGAGAAATAAAAAACGCTCAATAAATGGCAGGTATTTCCACCGTCCCTTGCCGTGCTGACATCTCTTTGATGGGAGGCCTTCGTCTTGGTCTTATTTATAGGCCCGAGTGCCTGAAAATTACAGCCTGAGCGTCATACCCGTTTGTCTTATGTTCCCAAATCAAACCCAGTTTTTCTGTGTGTAGTCACGAACGTGAAAGTCTCCAGACGCCAGGAATGCTCATGGCCTCATTTGTGTAAAACCATCATGACTTCTAGCTATTGTAGGACTTAGAATGTTCTAGGTGAGGCTGCCGTGACAGAAGCCCTCCAAGCCTCGGTGGCTGGTGGGGACTGGGCCTAGTCCTCCCAAGCACCCAGGCGGCCACAGCTCTGCTCCACACCTACCTGTCTGATGGCAGAGGCAGGAAATGGGGATGTGGTCCATGACACACGGATCCTAGTGTTTTCTTCTAGAAGTGACATGTGTCACTTCTACTCACACTTCATTGGCCGAAGTAAATCCCATGGCCACACTTCACTTGAAGTGGCGTCGGCGGGGGTGGGGCGCGAAGGCTAACCCTTCCTGGCCCAGAAAGAGCAGAACCACCAAAGCCACAGTTCTGTCACCCGTAGCCAAGATCCGGGCTACATACTTCATAGGCATTATTTTTAGGGACCCATTGCAACGTCTGTATGAAGTGGGTGCTATTCATAGCCCTGTTTTACAGGTGGGGAACAGAGGCCAGAAGTGGCCAACCACGCAAGGGGCGGAGCCAGACTGGAGCTGGGTCCTAAGTAGGTCAAGCGCAGGCAAATGCTTCCTCTGGTCCGCCCTCCCCAACGGTGGACCCTTCAGATTAGGTGGGTTCGCAAGTGCTCATTAACTGCCGTGGACTGGAATAAAAATAAAAAATGTCACATTCATTTAAGGTAATGGGTGTCTTGTATGCAGCCTTAACCCCAAAGAGCATGCAGTGAAATTTCTGCCAATAGAACATTCTTCTCTGTGTGTCCTCACAGCGGTTTCAGAGAAAGGGTGAGAGAGCATCATTTGAAAGTAATTTTATTGTGTTTTATGATATTGTTTTCCTTTATTCTTTTATTTTCTTTAATTTATTTTATTTTCTTTTTCTTCTTTCTTTTTTATTTCCTTTTATTAATTTTCTTTTATTATTTTATTTTTGTTTTTACTACTTTATTTTACTTTATTTTGTTTTATTTGATTTTTTAGCTCTGTGCACGATGTTGAAAGAAAGCATTTTGGATGTTTGCAGAAACCCTTACAGACTCCTGCACCCGCATGAAGCAGAGAGACCTTAAACATTAAGGAACAGGAGAGGCCGACGGAGCCTTTAGCTCCGGCTCCTGGTGCGTGTTGGTGTCGCTGCAGCCCCAGTGTGTGCACTCACTCGCCGCCGTGACTGCTCTGTACCGAGTGTGTCCGTGGCGTGCACTCGGGGGAGCTTCACACACCGTCCAGCTGAACCCTCACTCCCCCTGGTGTATGTCGTGCAGTTTCCT
The DNA here is from genome assembly GCA_004023785.1 of Mungos mungo. Taxonomy (NCBI): domain Eukaryota; kingdom Metazoa; phylum Chordata; class Mammalia; order Carnivora; family Herpestidae; genus Mungos; species Mungos mungo. The sequence goes on from PISW01003873.1 coordinate 82,547, forward strand.
CGTTTTCGCCCCGAGCCTCAGAGCAGGTGCACTGTTGCCAAGGGCGGCAGCCGAGACTTGCCCCCAGACCGGCGGCCGGACACCGTGTTCCTTACGACTGTGCACTGATGACTCTGCAGGTGGGGACAAGGGGGAAGCCGGGTCTAATGTTAGTGGAAGGGTTCATTGTGGTGCCTCCCTACGACCCTTAATAGTCTCTGTTTTCATAGTATTCCAAGGAATTGAAGGGCTCGAGAGAAATGTTTAAGAAAACAGGATACAGAACTGCATACAGAGTTGAGATTGTACAGGGTTAGAAGAAAATTGCATAGAAAAGACTGGAAGGAAATATGGCAAGACTGGAAGGTTTCGCATGTGGCATTTATCTCTGGGCAGGATTATGAGTGATTTCTGTTCTTGCTGTTTGTACTTTTTAAAAGAGTTCCATGTTCTTTAAACATGTATTTTAATGTTTGTTTATTTTTGAGAGAGAGAGTGCAAGCAGGGGAGGGGCAAAGAGAGAGGGAGGGTGTGCAGAGGATCTGAAGTGGGCTTTGCACTGACGGCAGTGAGCCCAGCGCGGGGCTTGAACTCACGAACCGGGCGATCATGACCTGAGCCGAAGGTGGATGCTCAACCGATTGAGCCCCCCAGGGGCCCCTTTAAATATATTTTAATATATTGTATTAAATAATAAGTTATATTGTCCTGGAGCAGGACAACAGGACTGGCTCTTCAGAGGCCACCTTCAGAAAGGTTGCTTCCCAATTGTGTCAGATCGCCCGGGTGATTCTGTCCCAGAAGAGACGGCAGTTGGTTTGGTTTGCGTCACGTGACCCAGCCATCCCTGCGGGACAGTGGGAGGGCGGGTAGGAAGCTCTCTGGAGTTCATGTCCGAAGACTGCAGTGTGGGCAGAGGCTGTTCGCAAAAGGAACATCAAAGGCTTTTTCTCAAAGGAGCAGGAGGGGCTGATGGCCATCCAGTGTGGCAAGATGGTGACCCCCTGTGTTCCATGGCACCCAAGGCCCTGTCTTCATGCGTGCCAGAGATCCGTGAACTCAGCCCTGATCTAGAGAGCGCGATTCCTGATATTCCGAGAAACCATTTTCCAGCTCTGCGTATCCAGCCGGAGACTCTGAATCTGTCACTAAATTAAATTTACCACGTCTTCCTTTTCATTTCTGAGTCTTAGTTATAGTCTGCGTCTCCGCCCTTGACTCGCAGTGGCCTCCAGTTTGTGTTCTTGCCTTCGATCTCTTCCCCTTCCTGCAGCACTGGCCGGACTATATTTTTGAATACATGGACAGAAGACTGTCTTTTTCCTTATCACATTTTGTTCTGGGGGGGGGGGCAGGAATGCTAGGACCATAGGAAAAGTGACACACTGCAGATTCATCTGCATTTGTACGGAAGGCTCTGAGAAGTTCTGCAGTTAGGAAAACTGTTGGCCATTTTTATCACTTAGCATGCTTTGAATTTTAGCCACAGATGTCCGTTCAGAGAGGCCTAGGCAATAAGGTAACTTTATTTCAGGTGACAGGGCGTCCAGAGGTAGGGAGAGTCCAGATGCCTTGTGCTAGGGCACCTGCTGCCTCTCCCTCCATTTTCCTTTGCCAGGCCTTCCTCTTCACGTTGGCCTCTTCCTCAGCTTGGCCTTTTTCCTGGGCAGAATAGAACTGAAGTCCTTTGCTTCCGTGCTCGTAAACCAAACAGGAGGCAGGAGAGGTGCTATGGTCTGAAAGTGTGTGTCCGCCCCTCCCCCACCCTCCCTGCAGTTCCCGCCTTGAACTCCTGACCCCCAAGGTGACGGTTTTAGGAGGTGAAGCCTTTGGAAGGTGATTAGGTCATGAGATTGGCACCCTATGAACGGGATTAGTGCCCCCTATAAAAGCGGCCCCTGAAAGCCTCTTTGTCCGTTCCACCCTGAGTGAGAATACACAGGCACCGCGATGGCCCTCACCGGATTAGCTGGCCCCTTGACCTTGGACTTCCAGCCTTCAGAAGTGAGAAACAAATTCCTGGTGTTTATCAGCCACTCAGTCTATACGGTGTCCTGTTAGAGCAGCTCATGGGCTGAGAGGAGCAGCCCACGCGGTTCCAGTCATGGGATCATCGTCCTTTCCCCCAGTCTGAGCTGGTTCACTTACACGTTTGCCGTTGACTGTGAAAACCACATGCTTGCTGTGGACCGTTAACTTATGTCGGAGGAAAGGGATGCTGACTGGGCTCCAGCCCAAGGTTTTCTACTTTTTAAAAATTTTTTGATGTTTATTTTTGAGATAGAGCATGAGTGGGGGAGGATCAGAGAGAGAGAGAGACACAGAGTCCAAAGCAGGCTCCAGGCTCTGAGCTGTCAGCACAGAGCCCGATGCAGAACTTGAACCCACAGACTGTGAGATCATGACCTGAGCTGAAGTCAGACACCCAACAAACTGAGCCACCCAGGCTCCCCTCTAGCCTGAGACTTTGAACTAGTGATGGGCAGGGGAGGCAGGATTATGATGACTGGGTTAGGACCATTAAGAACCTTTCTGGAGTTGGGGTGGGGGAACTTGTTCTATGTCTGGAGACCTTCACGGGGAGGGACTGATACCTGGACAAAATCACCTTCTGTTGGGAAGGGAGAAGGAGCAAAGCATTCTGGGTAGACTATCAGCAGTGCCCACTGGTGCTTGCTCAGCCCAACATTTTGAGTCTGAGAACCATTTTCTGTGGAAGGACCGTGCCTTAAATCAGAGTCTGTCGAACGCTATCCCGGGGAATGTTTGTCACTGAAGGTCGAATCCTACTTTGGCAGCCTCTTCACCTTTGATCAAGCCTTTTGCTCTCCTTTCTGTTTATCAGAACTGTTTTCTTGGATTCCAGAGCCCTGGTTCACACTGATGTATAACACTTGGTGTATCGCGGGGCGCCTGGGGGGCTCAGTCGGCTAAGCGTCCGACTTCAAGCGTCATGACTCAGGTCATGATTTCACAGTTTGTGAGTTCAAGCCCCGCGTCGGGCTCTGTGCTGACAGCTCAGAGCCTGGAGCCTGCTTTGGATTCTGTATCTCCCTCTCTCTCTGTCCTTACCCCACTCATGCTGCCTCTCTCGCTCTCTTCCTTAAAAACAAATAAACATTAAAAAAAAAAACTTGATTAATTGCATTATAGTCACGGTTTTGCATAGATCTGTCTGTTGTGATCTTGTGGTCGGGTAGTCTGGTAACCCAGCACGGCGTCTGGGATATGGAAGGGACTCCAGAACCGTTGGTCACGTTCACGCTCTTAGCTCAGTTGAGATCTGCCTTCTTGCCGCCGTTGACTTCCTTTGTGCGTCCACGGCGCGGCTCTCGTCCTCTTATCCCTCATGTTATCCTGCTTTGATCTCTAGTTGCTTCTGCTGTTGGCTTTTATTTGCAGGAGCGGGGCTGACGCCCCTGTGCCCTGTCTGTGCTGTCCACGGTGCTTTGCAAACAGCAGGGGCCGGTCCTCATCAAGGTGGTGTGGGGGTGAGGCTGTGGGCACCGCTCTAACAGGTAGGCAGAAGCCTCCCACGCTCGGTGTGTAGCTGTGGGCTCGATCTCCGAAGAATCCATTCTCCTGACAAAAATATGACATGGCTTTACGATTGGTTCCTAGCGTATTGCCTTCTATTCAAATGTATGATTCTCCAACGATAGGTATGGCTAGAGAGCAGCTATGGGCTTATCCCCATGACCCGTAATTACTTGTGCTTCATTCCTGTGCCCCTGCATAGTCGCCCATGCCAGGAGGGAGGTGTAAGGCGTGACAGCTCAGTGAGGACAGCAGCCATTCATCAGACAGATATCTATTGAGCACCTGTGACTGATTGGGTCCTTGGGAAGCAGATCCCAGAACTAACATGCAGAATGTTTAGGAGGAAGAGCTCTTAGCATCAGGACCTATGGAAGGGACTCAATGGAAGCAGGACTATGGGGTGCATGGGTGGCTCAGCCAGTTAAGTATCCAACTCCGGCTCACAATCTCATGGTTTGTGGGTTCGAGCCCCGCGTTGAACTGTGTGCTGACAGCTCAGAGCCTGCAGCTGCTTCATATTCTGTGTCTCCCTCTCTCTCTTCCCCTCCCTCCTTGTGCTCGCTCTCTCTCTTTCTCAAAAGCAAATAAACATAAAACAATTTAAAAAGGAGGCAGGACTAGGCAGAGAGAGAAGTTAAGCTGTGATATGGTCCCTGTAGAGGCCTCAGCTGGCCCCACGTTGCCCGCCAGAGCCCGGGTGTCTCTTCAGAGTTGTCCTGAGTTGCGGAGAAGGAACCGAGCTCGTCTCTGCGTTGACCAGACCTTGGAATTGGGCTTTGCCTGGATGACAGACCTTGAACCAAAGCGATGCCAAGGGCGGACCGCTGAGGGCGGTCCTCTGGCTGCATTCCTCGCCGCTGGGGAATAAGTTCCTCCTCCCTAAAGGGGAGTCTGGCGTCCGCTGCCCCTGCCACGTGCCAGATCTTCTTCTAGAAGCATGGGCGCGAGTAGGAGAGCGAAGAAGCAAGGCATCACAATACGCTTGGGTGGTAAGTGACCCGCTGATGGTAACAGGAGAGCACAGGTGGGTGTGGCTGGAGTGGGGTTTGGGATGAGGTCCCGCAAGCCGCCGCCTGGAGGGAGAGATGCTGTGAGGTTAAGGAAAGTGGAAATGACGCGGGTGAACCCCAGGGGACGGAGAGTGTGGCTCCTGGAAGGAGGTAAAGGTAAGCTCTCCAGGTGCGGAGTGTCACTGGGAGCAGGGGGTGAGGCTTATAAATAGGGCGGCCGTCCTGCCCAAGCAAGGGCACTTCTGAGAGTGAGCACGAATCCGCAGGGCCAGGCCGGCAGGTACAGCCCTGGGCAGCCTTTTTAGTTACCCTCCTTGTAAGACATGATTCAGTATTTGGATTTTATCCAAGGACCAGCGGTAAATTCCTAAGTGACCATTTGACCTTTGCCCATAGTCTTTGGGGCTAAGAGCCTGGTTTCGGTGACAGATTCCCACAGGTTCACATCATGCCTCTGTCACGTACGAGTGCAAAACTGAAGCCTAGTCACCTGGGTTCCTAAGCCTCAACTGGCTTACTTGTAACATGGGAATAATAATAGTTCCTGACTTATGATATTGTTTTAAATGAATTAACACAATGAAGGACTTAAAATAGTTTCTGGGACAGAGCGAACCCTCAGTAGGTGTAAGATGCTGTGGTTATTCCTTTGCACAGAGGAATAGCAAGGTCATTTTAGCATGACCAGTCCCCGGTGCAGAGTGCAGAACTAAACAGAGGGTAGCAAGTCTGGGGCCGAGAGACTAGTGAGGAGGTGAAACTTTGATTAGGAGACTGGCTGGTGGTGCAGTTGGTGGTCCATGAGGAGGCCAGAGCTGCAGAGGTTCCCAGAGATATTTGAGACGTTGAGTCAGGCGACCTTGGTAGGAGGACTTGGGGGAGCAGCAGGAGAGAATGCTGCTGACCTCTGGGTTTGGGAAAAGTGCATGTGGATGCCAGTCACTGAGAAGGAGCCTGGGAGAAAGGCTTGCGGGAGTCAGTAGGCGGTGGGGATGAGCAGCTGGAGCTGGGGAGCGAGGTCTGGGGGGTGACGGGGCTGGGGAGCGAGGTCTGGGGGGTGATGGAGCCAGCGCAGGTGGGTAGAACTGAAGCTTGGAAATGAGCTAAGAGGAGCCCAGGGCTGAAGAATGGGCTGAGGGGCGTCAGAAGGTACTAGATGACTCAGAACCAGAGGTTATACATTGGTACTTCCTCCCCCTACCCCCCCCCTTTTTTTTTGGTAGCTCCCATTTTAAGGTGGAGTGTTACTGGGAGCAGAAAGCTTTTCTCCACCCACTGTGTTAGTTTCCTCCAGCCTCTGCCACACACTAGCACAAAGTGAGCAGCTTAAAACAACTCCACCTGATCCTCTCACTGTTCCAGAGGCCAGGAGGCCAAAATCGAGGTGTCAGCGCCATGCTCTCTCTCTGAGGCTCTGTGGGAGAATCTGTTCCTTGCTGTGGTGTAACCAAGAAGATCTCCTCTTTCTCATCCTTAGTTCTTGGAATAAAGATCCAAAAATCCTTGGAATTTCTTGAGCGATAGTTGTGCTTTCTTATGCTAATGAGGGGACTGTGGCAGGGCCCCCACACAGCTTTGGGACGGGGAGCTAGTCACCAGAAAGACCAACGACATGATTAAAGGGTTGGAACTGCCCAACCTCCAGGGAGCGGGTTCAGTGCTGCCGCCCTTGACTTATGGCGTCACGCCTACGGAAGGAGATCCCATAGAAAACTCTGGGCATTGACGCCCAGTAGAGCTGCCTCGTTGGGGAACACACCGCTGTGTCGGGAGGGCAGCCGGATTCCGTGAGGAGAGCTCCTGGAAGGTGGACGGTTCTCCCCGGCCCAGCCCAGACCTTGCCCTGTGTGTGCACGTCTTTCATGTGGCTGCTCCTGAGCTGTAACCTTTATCCACGCGTATAAAGTAATCCTCCTAAGGGTAGTCCTAGCGGACCCGACGGGGAAGTCCTGAATCTGTAGCCATCTGTGCAGGATGGTTTGGGGACACTCAAAACCTGGCTGGCACCTGAGGTCGGGGCGGTCTTTGGGAAGGACTTTGTCCTTAACTTGTGGGGGATGCGCCGACCCCGGGTAGGTAGCGTCAGAGTGGAATCGAATCGTAGGACATCTGGTTGGTATCGGAATAGTATCAGGACTTCCTTTTAGCTTCGGCTGGTGCCATTGGCCCTTGGTGATCCTTGGCCGGTAGACCCATCCCTCCCTTCTCTGCCTCTGCCACCACGTGTCCTTCTCCCTTCGCATCTCTTCTCTGATTACAAGGACACCAGTCGTATTGCGCTAAGGTTCCCTACTCTAGTACACCCTCACTGTAACTGCATCCCCAACAACCTCATTTCTGGACGAGGTCACGTTCTGAGATTCCTGTGGTTAAGACTGTGTTGTTTCTTCTGCGGGGGAGGGGTGCAGGCTGTTGAACCCACACCACCTACAGAGCACACCTTTCCCGTCCCCAAATGTTTTTCTGTTTGCTTTGTGCCAAGGGCAGTGGTGTGGGGGTCGTGAGACAGACAGAGATTAGATCTGTCCAGTAATCTTCTCCTCCAGGGGCTTGTATTCCAGTAGGGAAAATTAAGACGGGAACACACTGTAGATATTGGAGGCTGTTTTTGTATTTTTAATTTATTTTTTAATATATATTTTTTAATGTTTATTTTTGAGAGGGAGACAGAGACAGAGCTCAAGTTGGGGAGGGCCACAGAGGGAGGGAGACACAGAATCTGAAGCAGGCTCCAGCACAGAGCCTGATGCAGGGCTTGAACTCATGAACCCCAAGATTGTGACCTGAGCTAAAGTCAGACACTGAACTGACTGAGCCCCCCAGGCACCCCGGAGGCTGGTGTTTACTAAAACCCTAAGATGGTATGAAAGGTCATAATGAGTCACTTAGGGCCTTAGTCGTAAATCAGGTGTGAAGGAGCAAAAGGTGATGTAAGTTGGACCCTGGACGGAAGCGTGGAAATCTGACAGACGGAAAGGAGGGGAAAAACATAAACTCTAAGACAACGAAGTTTATTACGGCCAAGAGCACATGCAAATCCAAGATATTAATCCAGATGCGTATAGAATGTATTCTTCACATTATTAACTCATTAGATTAAGAGACACATACAGATGATCATGAGTTGAATCAAATAGAAATGCCCTGGGGCGCCTGGGTGGCTCGGTTGTGAAGCATCTGACTCTTGACTTCTGCGCTGGTCATGATTTCTTGGTTGTGGGATCGAGCCCCGCAGTAGGCACCGTGCTGAGTGTGGGGCCTGTTTGAGGTTCTCTCTCTCTCCCTCTCCCTTTCTCTGTCCCTCTCCCTCCCTGCCTCTCCTCTGCTCATGCGCACTCTCTCTCTCAAAAATAAACATTAAAAAATCGCATTGCATTGTTATGCAGCCATCTCTAGGATACACTGATGTGGAAGGACACGACATAGAAGGAACCCTGGGTGCGGTATTCAATGTCAAGTTTAGCTTGTGGGACGTGATGGGCTCCCCAATGCTCATAGTCACCGTGCTGGTAAATGCATACCGCCTCTGGGAGAATATTCAGAACTTGCCCACAATGCCTCTTGGTAACTTGGGAACAGGAGACAGAGGGAGACCCCAGTTCTCCCAGAAACCGCCAGTGATGGTTCAGCGGGCACGCAAGCATGGTCACGGGAAGGCGGTTCCTCCTCCTCACCTGTGGGCAGGGCTACCCAGAAAGCTGCAGAGAAGGCGGTTTCCCCTGGTCCGCTGTCTGAGGGTGACCAGCTGGAGTGGGGCTCACTCAGGTCACTCCTGTCTGTGGCTCCCGAGCCCCAAGACCTCAGCTCTTTGGTGTCAGGTTTGGGGAATTTCTGCTCACTATGCAGAAGACCAGTTGCTTTTTTCTCCATCAGAGTTATTGATTGCATTAGGTCTTTTAATTGCTGCTTTTACTGCTTTTTACAGCTAAAAGTTTCATTATCTAGGTCGTATTTGCTAGGCTTTTAATGCCTTTTTTTTCATAAGCCTAGTATTTGTATAGTAAACAACCTCATTGGGGTATTTCAGATTTCTAATATGACCTCCCTTGGGGGGCGGGGGTCAAGCCAAGTCACACAGCCAATCCTGTCTTTGTACATAAACCTACCAAGATTGTTTTGGAACTTTTCTGTACCTTGAGCAGATCTAGAGGCCGGGGTGAAAGACAAAGGAGCTCAAATATAAATATGAATATGTCCGCATACATGCACATACGAATTCTTCATTTCCCTCCGGTCCCCTCTTCCAGCAGGTACCCTTCTTGTTTTCTCTGTTCCTTTATTTATGCCCCGCGCTTTTGATTTCTTCTTTAACTTTTTTTTTAACCTTCTTTACTTTCTACAAATCTTTTTTTGTGTGTGTGTGTGTGTGTGTGGTTTTTATTTATTTTTGAGAGACAGTGCAAGCAGGGGAGGGTCAGAGAGAGAGGGAGGCACAGAATCTGAAGCAGGCTTCAGGCTCTGAGCTAGCTGTCAGCCCAGAGCCCGATGCGGGGCTCAAACCCACGAACCATGAGATCATGACCTGAGCCGAAGCCAGACGCTTAACCGACTGAGCTACCCAGGCACCCCACTTTCTAGAAATCTTAAAGTGGTAGATACTCAGAATCATGGTTAACTGGTAGGGTCAGATCACTGTGAGAAAGCCATTCAGCTTCCTGGCCCAGCCCCCCCACCCCCACTGCATCGGACATTCTGGTTCCTTTTCTCCAGGACCCTTCCCTGCCTGTCCTTACTCTGCGTCTCCTGGTTTAACAGGGACTTGAGGATAAAGGACCCTGCTGGGGGCGATTCTTTGATTTTTTTTTTTTAAGAAGATTGTTGCCCCGCCTTTCTTGATTGTCCCTTGTCTCCTCGGATTCCCTGGAATATAACAGGGGAGAGAGGAGAAGCATTGCCGCCTTAGCAGGTATCCTTGAGGCATTTAGAACGTGCCTGTTATGTTTTCCTTGCAAACAGCCCACCTCATGCCCATCCTGGGAGAGAAATAAGCAGTTTCTCCTCATAGTCAGTAAATGTTTGTTGTGTTCAGTATTGAGAAAAATGCAGAACTAGTCCTGGTGGGGTAGAAACAGCTAGAATACTGAACAAGAGAATGTAGCGTGCAGCCAAGCGGTGCTGACTAAAAAGGTCAGAAAGACTTTGGGTAGGAGGCTGGAATGATCATGGGGACTATAATAAATGTGCAGACTCGGGCAGTTAGAGCCCCTATGACTCCATTTTTTAAAATCTTTTTTTTATAATCTTTTTTATTTACTTTGAGAGAGAGAGCAAGCGCAGGTGCATGCACAGGCAGGGGAGGGGCAGAGAGAAAGAAGGAGAGAGAGAATCCCAAGCAGGCTCCATGCTGTCAGTGCAGAGCCTGATGCGAGGCTCAATCCCACAACCATGACCTGGAGGTCACAACCCGAGCCAAAATCAAAAGTCAGACGCTAGGGGCGCCTGGGTGGCTCAGTCAGTTAACAGTCCGACTTCAGCTCAAGTCATGATCTCATGGTTCATGAGTTTGAGCCCTGTGTCAGGCTCTATACTGACAGCTCAGAGCCTGGAGCCTGCTTCAGATTCTGTGTCTCCCTCTCTCTCTACCCCTCCCCCCTCAAAAAAATGAATAAACATAAAAAAAAAAAAAAACCCAGATACCTAACCTACTGAGCCACCCAGGCACAACGCCCCGCCCATGGCTCCATTTTATGGGCGTGTGAACCATTCAAGAAAAGGTAAGGGACTTGCCCAGGTTTGGCAGACCAGAACCCAGTTGAATCCAGGCACTGCCGAGTCGTGAACTGGCCGTGGGCCAGATACAAATAACACCACCAACGTTCTGAAATTCTCTCCCTTCTCCTTTTGTTGCTTGAGAAGCTTCGTGGAGGAGGTGGAACTTGAAAGGGAGCCTTCGAGAGTAGTTCAGAGTTAAATAAAGAGAAGAGCAGACAGTCTGTAGGAAGGGGACCAAGTGTACACACGTGGGAATAGATGTTGTATTCGCACAGCGAGTGGGAATGGGAGGCTCTCTAGAAGGGGATGTGTGTTGTGGAGCTTAATGAAAGGTCAGGTGCCTGGGGAGATTAGCGTGGCGGAGATTTGGACGCAAAGTTCAGGGGGTGAGATATGGTCTGTTAGGCAATGAGGAGCTACTGCAGGCAGTTGAAAAGGAGGGAGGTTGATAGTATGGTTGTTTTTTGGAACAGCACTTTGGCTGCTGTGAATGGATAGATTGAAGGGGCAGCCTAGAATGAAGGAGCCCAGCAAAGAGAATAGACGTAAATCTGGTCAAGCCTCTGGATTTTTAGGCAGATTTAGTTCGCTATATTTTCCTCATCACTGCTGCTGTTTTATTCATCTTAAAGCTGTGTGTTTGAGCAAGGAGAACAAACTTCTCCAATTGAAAATGTATAAAAGTAACCATACAGCCCTTTGCTAAAACTGCTGCATAAGTGTAAAAAGAGTAGGAAGTTTTAAATGAATCTGAGTGGACTGTGATGAGGGATTATATTAGAGCAGCGATGACCCGTATCTATCCCTGCCGTTCTAAGAATAATTAAGTCATAAAAAAGTCCCCGAATATGATAATAAGCCAGGAAAATTTGAAAGAAGCTCTAAAGTATAATTATTTTAAGATATGATTGTCTATGTAGAAAACCCCAAATCCTGAAAATAATGAGAGTTTATCAAGCCTGTTCCATTCAAAAGAAAGAACTGAACATATTAATATCAGATGCAGTAGACTTCAGATCAAGAAAAATTACAGGGATACAGGAAGACTTTACCTAATGATAAAAGGTTCAATTTCTTGAAGAAGACAAAATAAACCTAAATGTGTATGCACCTGAGAACAGAGGTTCAAAATGTGCAGCACGAACTGGTAGAGTTGAAAAAAGAGGTAGACAAATCCACAGTTCACATGGGTACCTGAACATTCACTCTCAGTCAATGATAGAATTAGTAGACAGCAAATCAACAAGAGTATAGAAAAGCGAGTAACACTGTAAACTAACAGATATTTGTAGTGCACTCCTCCCAATAACAAGAGAATGCATATTCTTTTTAAGAAATGAAGTAGAAAGTTCCAGTGTTGAAACAATACACTTAAAAACAGGCCATGAAGCCAAAGAGAAAATTTCACGGGAAATTTAAGAATACTTTGAATGAATATGAAAATACAACATATCAAAATTAATGGAATGCAGCTAAAGATTAGAGGGGCATTAATGGCATTAAATGCTTACATTAGAAAAGAAGAGTCTAATCAGTAGTCTGAGCTCTTAGAAGTATAAAATAAAACCACATCAAGCAGAAAGAAGTAGTAAAGAGTTGAATGTAATCAGTGAGATACCAGCAAATCAGTAGAGAGGTAAATGACACCAAAAGCGGATATTCAGAAAAGATCAATAAAGTTGATCTAACACTGACAAAACTAAGGAAAAAGAATAAGACAGATGACCATTATCAGGAATAAAAGAGAGGCTATAATTACAGACTCGACAAGTTATTAAAAGGATTAAAAATACTACAAACGTCTCTGCACATAATTTGGACAACTTAAACTGTACTAGTTCTTTGAAAGCTACAATGTACCGAAATTCACCAAAGAGACACATAAACTGGAATAGTCTAACATCTATAAGGAAATTGAATTCTTTCCAAAAACAAAACTGCAGGTCCAGATGGTTTCACTGGTGAATTCTACAAAACATTTAAAGAAATAACATCAGTTCTGCACAATTTCTTTCAGAAAATAGAAGAGAATGCTTCCCACCTAGCTAGTGAGGGATTCAGCATTACACTGATAACAAAACCAGACGGAGACATTACAAGAGAACTATAGACCACAGCCAGAGCTCTTTAATGTAGATGCAAAAATCCTCAAAATATCAGCAAATCAAATACAGCAATGTGTAAAAAGAATAATACACTATGACCAAGTGGGGTTTATCTCAGGAATATATGGTTGGTGCAACATTCACAAGTCAAGGTGACTTCACCCATTAAATACAGAAGAAAAAACAAACGCTCCTATCAACTGGTACAGCAAAAGCATATGGCAAAAAAAAAGCATATGGCAAAATTTTAAATCTATTCACGATTAAATATATTCTCAAACTAGAAATATTAGGAACTTGAATCTGATAAAGGCCATATAAGGAAACCTTACAGCTAATATCATATTAAATAGGTGAAAGGCTACATGGTTTTCCTTTAAGATTAGAACTGTTTCAGGGATGCTCTCTCGCATCTATTCATCCTCATACTGGTGAGCCTAGTCCGTGCAATAAGGCAAGAAAAATAAATAAAAGATAAATAGATGGGAAAGGAATAAATAAAACTGCCCCATTTGTAGATGACACGCTTACCTATGGGTAAAATACTTGAGGAATCTATGAATAAGCTCCTACAACTCATAAGTGCACGTATCAAAGTCTCAAGTTGCAAATGAACCTACAAAAGTCAATTGTATTTTTATATACTTGCAGTGAATACTGGGAAGTGGAATTTAGAAATCACGCTTTAGATAAATCCAACAAAACTTGCAGGATCTGTATGCTGAAAACTAAAGAACAAGGATTGTATTCCAGTTTGCAAGATTCCATCTAGTTATGTCAGTTCTCCTTGTATTGACCTATGGGTTTACTGGAACTCCGGTAAAAATGTCAGCATGGTCCTTTTGTAGACAGGGACAGTCTAACTGTAAAGTTTTCATGGAAAGGTAAAGGAACAAGGGTATTAAACAGTTTAGAAAAAGAAGGATGTCATTGGAGGGATCACACTCCCCAATTTTAATAAATACTGTAAAGTTACTATAGTCAAGCTACTATAATCATCATCTAAGTTATTGATGAAGACATCTACACTTAGACCAGTTGAACAGAATAGAGAATCCAGAAAAAGACTCACACACATGTGGTCAATTGCTTTTGAGCCAAGATGCAGAGGCAATTTGATAGAGAATAATTGTCTTTTCAACAAATGGCATTGGAAAAATTCCCATAAATCACGTAACAGGTCTTCCTCTGTGTCTGGCTTCTCCAATATATTGTTTTTGAGATTTGTCCATATTCATGCATCTTCCTCTTCAGTATGCCATTGCTCAGATATACCCATAATTTGTTTATTTATTCACCCACTGGTTGGCATTTGGATTGTTTCCAGTTTTTGGCTCTTCTGAAAAGATATGCTCTGAAAACTCTTAGAGAAGTCTCTCTGTGAACATATGCTTTTGTTTCTTTGGATACATACCCACAAGTATAATTGTTGGTTAATTTTTATTTAAAAAAAACCCATCAAACATTTTCCCACAGTGTTTGTATCAATTTATAGCCTTCGTTATATATGAGTTGAGTTGCTCTATTACCAATACTTCCATTGCCACTTCTTTTGATTTTTGTCACTCACTGGGTGTGCAGTGGTATCTCATTCTGGGTTTAATTTCATTTCTCTTCCAACAAAAGATGTTAAAACCCTTTCACGAGCATATGGAGCATTCACATACCTTCTTTTGTGAAATGCCTGCATAATCTTTTGCTTCTACTTAAATTGAATTCTGTGTCTCTTCATTATTGAGTTGTAGGGGCTCTTTATATATTTTGGATAGAACTCTTTTGTTAGTTGTATTGTTAATGTTCTGCCAGTTGCTGTTTGCTCTTTCTACTTCCTTAATGTCTTTTGATGAACAGAAGTTCTTAAGTTTGACAAAGTACACATTACCATTTTTACTTTTATGGTTAGTAGTTTTTGTATCCTTTTGAAGAAATTACTGCCTATTCTAGAGAAGAAAATATTCTTCAGTATTTTCTTCTAGAGGCTAATTATTTAGCCTTTCATATTTACGTCCATAATCTACCTTAAATAAATATTTGAGTGTATTTTAGCATAGGGGTCAATTTTCTTTTCTTTTCCAAATGAACCCATTTCTTTAGCACCATTTAATTGAACATCCCATCCTTCCCCCATTGTATTACACTAATCTCTCTGTCACAAGTCAATTGACAGTCAATGTGGGTCTGTTTCTGGACTGTGTTTCTGTTACATTTTACCCGTCTTTTACAGGTTAACTACTCAATATTTTGTAACATATAAAAACATCCACTAAAAAAAAAAAAGTTACTGGTTGTGGGAGGTGAAGACTTTTTCATTGACTGACTTTTACATTATGACCTGGGAAATGGATTATTAAACTGTTGTGCTTGGCACTACCATGAGAACACAAGAATAAGATGGGGGAAGCCATAAAACTACTAGAAGATAACAGGGAAAACCTAGACGACCTTGAGTGCCATGCCTAGATGTAAAACTAAAGACATGATTCATGAATGAAATCATTGATAAGTTGGATTTCATGAAAAGTAGAATTTTCTGCTCTTCAGAAATTCTCTTGTGTGTGAAATGTCTGTATAATCTTTTGCCCACACTTAAGTTAGATTCTGGGTCTCTTCATTATTGATTTGTAGGGGTCTTTTATATATTTTGCATAGATGTCCTTTCTTTACATTATTAACAATGCATTCCTCATTGTCATTGTTCTTCGATGAACAGAAGTTTTTTAATTTTGACAAAATGCAAGTTACCATTTGTATCATCTTGACAGTGTCAAGAGAAAGAGAGGACAAGCCACAGACTGGGAGAAAATATTTGCAAAAGATACATTTGATAAAGGACTATTATTCAAAATGTATCAAACTCTTACAACTCAACAATATGAAGACAACCCAGCTAAAGAATGGGACCAAAGATCTTACAGCTCACCAAAGTAGATACATAGATGGCAAATGAGAATATGACAAGATGCTTCACTCCATAGGTCATTAGGGAAATATAAACTAAAGAACAGTAAGATACCACTCCACACCTGTTAGAATAGCCAAAAAGTGAAAGAAGCCAATCTGAAAAGGCTACCTACTATACGATTCCAACTATAAGATGTTCTGGAAAAGGCAAAACTATGGAGACAGTAAAAAGATCGTTGGTTGCTAGGGATTTTGGGGGGGGGGAGGAGGGATGAATAGGCAGAGCACAGCGGATTTTTAGGGCAGTGAATGAATCCTGTATGTTACTCTAATGATGGGTACATGTCATCATTGAGTTGGGCCCATGTCCAACAGACATGTACCAAGAATGAATCTTAACATAAACTATGGACTTTGGATGCTAATGATGCGTCCGTGTAGGTTCATCACCTGCAATGAATGGACCACTGTTTATTCATAACAGTATCTGCTGCAATGCACAGATAGATTTTGCTTTTTATCTCCTTTGATCCGCAGAATCTCTTCAGTAGAAATCTGCCTTCATAAAATCTACAACTCTCTAATCCAGAGTACTGCCCTGCCTGGCAATCTCTCTTGACAGTGGACGTCACCAACAGGTTGTTTCTTGGGAGGGCATCATCATCTTTTTGATAAAATGAATCTTAAGAGTCCCACGTTCCCTTAATACTTTTCATCAACTTGACCATCAAACCCTCTTGAAGTCCTTTCTGTGATCTTTGTGCCTGCACCTGAGGAGGTGAACCCCACTGGAGGAAGTGACTCAACAAAGCAGGTTGGCACCCCAGGGAATTCTTTACCACCCAACTCAAATGGGCCCCCATCACTGCTTTTGACTTCTCCCGTTTGTCAGATCATTTTGAATTTTCATTCTACAAAACAGTAGTGTTTCTTTTTTCTACTCCCTCAAACTTCTGCCTCCTGGCCCTTTTTCTCATGGCCACCTTCACCTACTTCCTAGAGAAAGTTGAAGCTCTCTTAAATGGATGGGAGAACCTTATTTTTCACTGTGAAGTCCAAGACCACCCACATCTGTAACCATTTCTCTCTTCCTCCCTGTTTTAATGGAGGAGGTATTTCCTCCCCCCCGCCCCCCCCCCCACGCTGGCTTCCTATGCTTCCATGTGTGCTCTGGGCCGTATCTCCTCGTGAATTTTCTCATGCCGGCAGGGATTCCTTCTCTCTCCTGTATATTCAACTACTCTTTCAAGTAATTGGTTCCATCAACAACTGCACATGTTTGGTTCCTTCCATCTCAGCAACAAACCTCCCTTGATGCTCCCCAACCCCCACTCCCCTCTCCTTTCCAGACTTCTTGGAAAGACTTGTTTGTATTCATTGCCTCCATTTCTTTGCCTCACATGCGCTCTATATCCAAGTTTATCTGGCTTCTGTCTTTATTCCTTACCCAACCCATTCTGCCTGAACTCAGTAAGGTACCAAAAGGAGAGCATGTTCCATATTGTTAAATTCATTGGGCATCTTTGAGTCTTTATTATTCATTTCTTTAGGAGCATTTGGTATTGTTGATCACTTTGTCTTGACAGGCTTTTTTCTCTCCCTTGGCTTCAATGATACCATATTCTGCTGGGGCTCTTCCTGTTTTTCTGGCCACTACTTATCTGTCCCCATTGCAGGAAAAAATGGATTTCCTTGTTGATCCTTCCTATAATCTCTCCCTATGCCGTTTCCTTCATGCTGTCGGCTTCGGTGATCATTCTGTGCAGATGACTCACATTTACTTCTCATAAATCTTCTTTGAGCTGCAAATAGTAGATCCACAGGACTTTCAGTGCCGTGGAAAAGAATTTGAATTGTGAGCAAAGGGGTAATAAGATTTTTACTGACAGTTTTTAAAAGATGACTCTCCCTGATGTGCACAGAATAAACAATAGGGAGGCATGAGCGGAAACCTCTTGTGAGGCTGATACCCAGAAAAGAAGTCTTGGGGGCTTAACGTCTGCAGTGCGGTGTTCAAAGGTACCTCATACTCAGTACTTCCAACGCCGAATTCATGACCTTCTACCCAAGCTTCCCTGTTGTAGTGTCTGCCGTCACCATCTATCCAGTTGGACGGATCAGATACCTTGACCCCACCTGTCGTAGTTGGGGATACTGTAAACATGGGGGGCTTGTAAACAACAGAAGTTTATTTCTTACAGTTCTGGAGGGCGGAAGTCCAAGATCAAGATAGCGGGATGGTCAGGTTTCCTTGAGAACCGTCTTCCTGGTTCATGGTGGCACCATCTTGCCATGTCCACACATGGGGGAAGGGCTAAGGGTCTCTTTGGAGCCTCTCTGAGAGGAACCTTAACCTTATTCAGGAAGCCCCGCCCTCATGACCAGATCACCCCTCCGAGGCTCCACCTCCTAGTACTACCATCTTTGAGAGTTAGGATTTCAGCGCAAAAATTTTTGGGAAACACAGGCCTTCATATGATAAGCACCACATTTTCTTTCAATCGTCATCACGCACTCTGGTCTCCTCCCACTGTCTCCCCTGTAGTGGCTTTAGTGGTCTTCAAAATGCAGATCTGATGTCATCCCCAGGCTATTTTTTTCTTTTTCCTTTTTTTTAGTGCTTTCACATCACTCTGAAGGTAATGACTAAAAACGTCAATATGTTCATATATGGTTCTTCACAGTCTGGACTTGATGTACCTCTGAAACCTCCTTTCCTCCCTCCCTCCTTTTTTTTTTTATTTTTTATTTTTTATTTTAGAACAAGCCAGCAGGGGAGAGGAGCAGAGAGAGAGAGAGAGAGAGAGAGAGAGAGAGAGAGAGAGAGAGTGTCTTATGTAGACTCCGCACAGAGCCAGACACAGGACTGTTTTTGTTTATTTTAGAGAGAGAGAGACAGTGTGAACAGGGGAGGTTCAGAAAGAGAGGGAGACACAGAATCCGAAGCAGGCTCCAGGCTCTGAACTATCAGCACAGAGCCGGACGCAGGGCTCGAACCCACGAACCGTGAGATCATGACCTGAGCCGAAGTCTGAGTTTAACTGACTGAGCCACCCAGGCGCCCCCAGACACAGGACTTGATCCCACAACCCTGGGATCATGATAATTTAAGTCAAAATTGAAATTGAGAGTCAGATACTCAACTGACTGAGCCACTCAGGTGCCCCCACCTCTCTCTTTTTGCTTCTGCGCTGCTCTAACTTCTGCGTGCACTGCTCTCTGCTACCCTGACTACTGTTGCCCGCGCGTCAGTAGTGTTCCAGAATCCTGGCCGAAGTGTCATTTTCGGTGAAGATTGCCCATGGCCCTTGACTCCACTTTAGGTCAGATGCTCTTATTATATGTTCTTGTAGAACCAGATTTCTTTTGTGTAGACCTATCTTAGTTTCCAAAGATACACTTATCTATCGAGTAATTTGATTACTGTCGTTTTATGACGCAAAGGATTGTTTCCATCAGACTCTCCAGAGAAACAGAAGCAACGTATGTACGTATGTAGACAGGGAGAGATTTATTTTAAGGAGTTGGCCCACGTGGTTGTGGGGTCTGGCAAGCCCGAAGTCTGTAGGGCAGTCCGGCAGGCTCGGGCCCAGGGGAGAGTAGATGTTGCAGTCTCGAGTCTGGGGGCAGAACATTCATTCCTCCTCAGGGGACCCCGGTCTTTTCTCTGAAGACCTTTCTCTGATTGGAGGAGGCCCATCCACATTATGGAGGGTGCTGTACGTTGAATGTTTGTGTTCTCCCCAAATGTCACGTGTTGAAACCTGTTCCCCGATGGCATTTGGAGGTGGAATCATTGGGAAGTGATTGGCATGAGGGCGGAGCCATCGTGAACGGGATTATTGCTACTAGAGACTCCAGGGAGAGGCCCCTCCTCTCCTGGCACCTGAGGACACAGCAAAAAGGTAGCATCTGTGAACCAGGCATTGGGCCCTCACCGGACGTGGGACCTGCTGGTACCTTGGTCTCGGACTCGTAGCCTCTAGAACTGTGAGAAATAAATGTCCCTCGTTCATAGGCCACCTAGCCCGTGGTGTTCTGTTCAGGCAGCCCGTGTGGACCAAGACAGAGGGTGATCTGCTTTACTTAAAAGTCTGCTGATTTCAAATGTTATTCCCATCTAAAAAAATACCTTCACAACAGCACCTTGACTGATGTTTGACCCGAAACTGGGAACCGTAGCCTAGCCAAGTTGATGTAAAATTAACCATCAGAGGGACCACATCTGTCTTAGCCCTACATTGTATGTATATTCTGTAGAAGGCTCTCAATAAATATTGATTGTATGGATTCGGGAGTGTTGGATTTCTAGATTTCCTGCCTACAGCCAACACCAGTGGGGGTAATGCCTTTCATGGTTGCATACACAGTATTTAAAAATTTTTTTTATGTTTTTTATTTATATTTGAGAGACAGAGAGAGACAGAGCGGGGGAGGGTCAGAGAGAGAGGGAGACACAGAATCCGAAGACAGGCTCCAGGCTCTGAGCTAACTGTCAGCACAGAGCCTGACGTGGGGCTCAAACCCACAAACCGTGAGATCATGACCTGAGCCGAAGCTGGCCGCTTAACTGACTGAGCCCCCCAGGCGCCCTGCCACACACACGGTATTCTTTAGAGTCGTTCTTTGTGTTCCCTCTAAAATATCATGTTGCTACGTTTTGATACAAGAGATACCTGTAATTTTTGACAACTTTGCTTCTTTGTAATTCATTTAGTCCCCCTTAGCTTATTTCTTTACGGACCCTTAAGGAGTTCAGTAAGGAAACCTTAGCAGCCATTTGACTTAATCATCTGGTTTATTCTCTGGTCTTCCCCTTTGTCTGTTTTCCTCTTTTCTTGGGTGTAGTGACCAGAGCCAACTTTGCCCCAGTGTCACTGGACCATGGCTTTATTTGAGGAGATAATTGCACTTTTATTTCCCAGTGCTCTTCAGTTTTATTGGCCATTTTGGCTACAGAAGCACATTGTGCTGAATTTTCTGTTTCTAAACCCAAACTTATTCTGGCCCCGTCTCCAGAGTTTTCTATTTCTGTCATTGGTGCCAGACACAGAGACAAGTATGCTTGGAGTCATCCTTGACTTTTCCACCCCCAGCCTTCCCATTCAGCAAGATTCTCTTGATTCTTTCTGGAAAGTACGGTCCCTCAAAATGGATGCCTTTATTTTTCCGTTTCTTCCAGCAAGCCCTCATAGGCTCGTGCATAATAATAGATTTATTATTGGTTGTTTCCACCACGATCCTCTCCCAACTTCCCACACTCTAGCCAGCAATGCTGGAGGACTATTCCTAAGCATTAGCTTGAATACACTTTCTTCTCTCCAACTCCTGACACTCAGTCACTACTTTGGACATGTTGGCTGGTCCTCTTTACATACCAGATAATCCACACTTTATTTCCTGGCTTGATTGGACCTTCAGTACAGAGGATTAAGTTAATCTAACTTTTCTGATCATGGCATATATAATCTTTGGTCCGCCGAAGGCTCTTTCTATCATTTATTGAATCCCCATTTACTCTTTCTCCGTGGAAAGAGTTTGAATGTATTGTCTCTAGTCTCTATATATTCTTATAAGCTGCGTGATGTCATGTCTGGGTATTTTAATTTACATGAATTGTATTCTATGTCTTACTTGGTTTTATATATATCACCACTTTTCAGATATTCTTTAAAATATTTGTAAAAATTTTAAACATTTTTATTCATTTTTGAGAGACAGAAGCAGAGCATGAGCAGGGGAGGGGCAGAGAGAGAGGGAGACACAGAATCCAAAGCAGGCTCCAGGCTCCGAGCTGTCAGCACAGAGCCGGATGTGGGTCTTGAACGCACGAATCATGATATCATGATCTGAGCCTAAATCAAGAGTCGGATGCTTAACTGACTGGAGCCACCCAGGCGCCCCAGATAATTTTTTTTAAGTAGGCTTCATGCCCAACATGGGGCTTGAACTCATGACCCGGAGATTACAAATCGTGTGCTCCATTGACTGCGCTAGCCAGGTGCCCTTTTCAGATCTATCCATGATGTAATGTGTACATATTCTCCAGTGCTTCTAATTGCTCTATTTCTTATGCTCACATTGCTCTCTGTGTTTATTAGAGTTTAATACTTTCCTCAGTAGAGATCTAATAATTGGCTAAGTTAATTTCCGCATATTTCATGGTTTATATTGTTCCTGTGATCGACATTATTAGGGTATATCTTACAGTTGGGTTTTGCTGCTGTAGGGAGATTGATGTTTTGTACATTATCATCCTCTGGCAGCAAGCTTGATGGAGTCTCTTATCCATTCCCCTGGTGGGCTGTCTACGCACTTTACTTAAAATTATACTGAACTCTGATATTACTGATATTTGGCCATTTTTGCCTATAACATTACAAAAACTAATTTCAAATGGTTCAACCTCAAAACATTACTTTTTTAATTAAAAAATTTTAAATGATATTCGCAAATGATAATTTATCCTCTTTTGTCATACCTGAGTTTCTTTTTTCTTTCACTAGATGTTTTAGAAGTTTCAGACCATGTTAATTAGCATTGCTAGTGAGTACTGTATGAGGTTTCCTGTTAACTTTAATATTTGTTCTAGGCTTTTGGTTCATGATTAGTTACTTTATCAAGTTCAAACAGTTCCTTCTTATCCTAGTTTGCAATGAAGTATTTTCATTTTTTAAAAAATCACAAGTAGATGTTGAATTCTATCATATGGTCTATCTGTATCCTTTGAGATAGTCATGTGATTTTTCTCCTTTATTATATATAAATGTCATCCACGAAATTGATAGATGACTTTCATGTTGAATCATCCTGGCATTACTGAGATTAAGATTACGTAATTATGATACATTTTCAAAATATGCAGTTGGATTCGTTTAGTTAATATTTTGGATTTTTATATCACATTCATAAGGAAATTGGTCTTTATAATCTAGTGGCTTAGAAATCAAGTTTGCAAAGTATAGTCTCATTTAATGAGTTTGGCGATTTTCATACCTGTTTTCTGGAACCGTATGTATAAGGCAGGTGTTATTTGTCCTTCAAGGGTAGAATGCACCTAAAAACCTTTGGGTCTTGGAGTCTATTGGCTTTAAAAATAAAAACAGGGGCGCCTGGGTGGCTCAGTCGGCTAAGCCTCCGACTTGGCTCAGGTCAGATCTCACGTTCGTGGGTTCGAGCCCTGCATCAGGCTCTGTGCTGACAGCTAGCTCAGAGCCTGGAGCCTGCTTTGGGTTCTGTGTCTCCTTCTCTCTCTGCTTCTCCCCCTCTCATGCTCTGTCTCTCTCTGTATCAAAAATAAATAAAAACATTAAAAAAAATAAACTTAGGCTTAAAAAAAATAATAAAATAATAAAAATAGCCTGTTAGTTTGCCAGCACAATGAGTTGATTTGGGGCTCTCAGAGGAATTGCAATTGGGGACATGCAGACTAAGGTGAACCATCTTAAAGGTGGAGGAGCCTTGTTTTACAGAGAAAAGAAGCTTAGGAGAGACTGTTGGAATAAAAGTCCGTTCATTGGAGGAGGGGAAGAATGGGGAGTGGGGGACTCTGGCTGGGTGACCATGGTTCCCAGTGGCTGGATGAAGGTGGTTCCCAGTGGCGGGGTTGTTGCTGGGCCGGGAGGTGCTCTTCCTTCTGCTTCCAGCATAGTAAGGTGAGCTGCTTCCTCTTGGGGACAGGCTTCCTCCCGCCCGAGTCTGCAGACAGGAGCGGGTGGTAATGTGAGAGCTCCCATTTTGGGGCTTCCTGACTCCATTTCAAACGAGGTTTCCTTCCTTCATTTTCACAGGTGCAGACTCCCCATCTAAGCTAACCCTGACTGTGTTTTTCTAGCTAATAAAACTGGCGTGTTGTTCATAATTCCTCTGTATGTTTCCTCTTGCTGTCCTTGATCTGGTAACTTCCTTTTTCTCTTTTTATCTCACCCTCATCCTCCAAGGACCAGAGGACCTCCAACATCGTTCTTTATCACCACCCTTTCCATGCTCCCGGCCTTCCAGCAGGCCTATTTTTGGCTTCTGATAGCATTTATTGTCCGTTTCATGCTTTGACCCTTGGCACTGGCTGTGCTGCATAATTATTTATCCCCATGCACATAAGTGTCTAGGAGCCCTCCTTGGCCCTCTCCCCCGAACCTGGATTTTCAGCCTGTAGCCTCTAGCATAGTACTTGAACTTTATTATAATAAATAATAATAAATAAATACATGTATTATAATAATTGTTGATGGTGATCATTTGGTTATATCACACTCCCCTCTGGTCAGACTGGCCTTTTCGTTATGTGATCACATCAAACATATTCTGACCCTGGGCTTTTGCCCTGTGTTTTTTTCTCTCCTAAATATTCTGTTGATACCATACCTGCAAGTATTTTTGTTACCTATAGTAAATCTTTGTTCCAATGTTACCTTCCTGCCCTGTTAAAACTGTAGTCACAGGGCCTCAGCATTCACAACCTTCCCTACGTATCCTGCTTTATTTTTTCCCCATGGTGCTCATCACCTCTGTATTATACATATATATTAAGCTTATTTTTTTCTATCTCCCCTTCCTCAGAGTTAGAAATTTTGGTGTTTTGTTCATTCATGTATTTTGGTGTCTATGGAGTAACATATTTGGCACTCAGTAAATATTAGAATAAGTGAATAAAATAAAATACACCAGCTTTCAGTTAAGAACTTGCCCTGCAATTTAGCCTTTCTACCACTGTGTGGCGGCAAAGAAGTACTGCTTGTAGAAGCCCTGGGGGCGGGGGGGGGGGGGGGGTTGGGATTGCCAGGAGAGTGAAATCTTTTCTCAAATATTTAATCAAATGCTTTCCTTCTTTGCGTAAAAGAACTAGAAGTCTTATATATATGTTTATTCATTTTTTGAAAGAGACAAACAGCATGAGTGAGAAGGGGAGGGACAGAGAGAGAGGGAGACACAGAACTCGAAGCAAGCTCTAGGCTCTGAGCTGTCAGCAGAGTTTGATGCAGGGCTCGAACTCACAAACCATGAGATCATGACTTGATCTGAAGTCAGACGCTTAACCGACTGAGCCACCCAGGCACCCCGAGCTACGAGTCTTTTTGCTCTCCTTGCTAAATTCTCTTAGGCCAAAGAACTTATTTCTTGTCTTTTGATGTTTTGCTGAGAAGCTCATCCTCTCTGCTCTCTGGTGCTGGTAAGAGGCTGCTTCCCACGTTCACCTCTGGTTCCCTGACAGTCTGGGCTCGGCCTCTCAGCCGCGCGTGCCCCTCGTAGATTCATGGGGTCGGGGGAGAAGCAGGGGAAGCCGGATTTCTCAGATTGTTAAATCTTCACTTTCAGGTTGTTCAAAATCTAATGCCTCATGCTTCTTGTCACCATCTGGGCCCCCACTCCACCCCCCTGGCTGTGTCGTCTGTGTCATTTTCTGCTGTGACTGTGAGGCATCAGGAAGGTGTGGTCAGAATGGCTTCTAGGTCCAGCTAGTCACGAACTGACTTGGCACCTTGGGCAAATCCCTGTGTGTCTAGGGTTCTAGACTTCCCTTCTGTAAAATGTGGCCATCAGATGAGGTGCCCAGTAAGTTCTTGTCCTTCAGCAGCTAAGCAGACGAAAATCTGTGAGGTGTGTTCATTTGGGGGGGGGGGGTTTATGTGGATAGGGAGCTATTCCAGACCGCTCTCGTCTGGTGTTTTGCTTCGTTTACACACAATGATTAATTTCCGCACCCGGTTAGCCCATATCCCTCGGCAACACTTAGCAGCCGCCCGCTCTCAGAGCCGTTCGGTTAGGCGGTTTAAAGGGATCTTATCCCGTATATGAGAGCAGGGAGGTGAGGACCAAGTGGATTACGTCTGGGCACGCATCTTCTAACTCTGCAGTTGGTTTTGTTTAAACGCATTACGTTGCCATCTTTGGTTTTCATTCACCTGCAAACCTACACTGAGCCCTCCTGGAGATGTATTCCTGTTAGCGTTCTTAGGAATTACTTACCGAGCACCTACTGAATTCCAGACTTGACCCTGAATTGACGCCATCTCGTCCCTTCTTTCATGTCCCAGCACCTCTCACGTGGTAGAGGGCGGCTTCTCCTTCTACAGATCGTGGCTCACGTCTCGAAGTCACCCGAGACCTAGGCAGTCCTCAGTGACCTAGCCCAGCAGCCAGAGCCCCGCGGCCCGCTCGCCCCCTGCTCTTCTTTCTTCCTTTATTTACAAATTACCATTACTATTTTTTAAATTTTCCACATTCTTTACTTTTACCCGAGGAAAGTGATATGGACAGGTTTTAGTGAGTGATTGCAAAAACCAGATCAAAAACCAGATGTATTTTTCCTCATCCCAGATAGTCTTGTTTAAGACAGGGGATGACAGAGAACATTCCAAAGGAGCCCTGTGGCTTCAGGGTCCAGCCTTTTGGCGAGTTTAATTCAGAAAGGACACTTCAAGCCTGGGGAGGGGAACGACATTTTCAACTAGTGTGTAAATGGCCAAATGGTGTTAATCAGTATGAATTTTAGTTGAAAACCCAAAGCCCACTGAGTATAGGATTACCCAATCCCTTAAGAACAAGGGGAAAAAAAGAAAAAGCACGTGTGTACATGTTGGATCCCTTTGGTCACCTTCAGACAAGATGAAAGCTAGGAAGTGTCAGTTGCTGGGCTTCGGGAGGAAGAAGGAAAAGATAAGTGTGGACTCCTTGGAATGGATGACAGACTCTGGTGAATAAAAAAGGAGAGAACGAGGCTTCTCTATTATTTTTCGCTCCGATCTCCTGAAAAGAGTGATCTTCTGCCTTAAAAGGGTACAATGACCTTTAGTGATTTGAAGTGAAAACCTCAGATTTTGTAAGAGAAACTTACCTCATTCTCACCATTGTCACCTGGCCTGATCCGGTTGCCAAGCATTGGTAGTTTTTAAAAATTTTCACTAAAAAAGATTTGTTGATTGTTTTTTGAGGAGGAGACAGAGAGAGAGAGCAAACATGAGTGGGGGAGGGGCAGAGAGAGAGGGAGACACAGAATCAGAAGCAGGCTCCAGGCTCTGAGCTGTCAGCACAGATCCCAACTCGGGGCTTGAACTCACAAACCATGAGAGCATGACCTGAGCCGAGGTCAGATGCTTAACCATCTGAGCCACCCAGGGGTCCTGGTAAGTTTTCTTTAAATAATTTAAAAAAATTTTTTTAATTGTAAAACCTGCAATTCACCATCTTGGCCCCCATTTTTTTTTAAAGTAGGCTCCCCACGCAACATGGAACTCAAACTCAGGACCCTGGGATCCAGAGTCACGTGCTCACCCAACGGAGCCTGCCAGGCACCCCCATCATAACCGTCTTTCAGCCTACAGCTCAAGAGAGTTAAGCATTCCAACATGATTCTGCAAGAGATGTGCCGAATATTTTCATCCTGCAGAACTGGAGCTCTTCCCATTAAACAGCTTTACATCTCCCTCCCCCGGCCCCCCCCCCCCCCCCCCCCCCCCCCCCCCCCCCCCCCCCCCCCCCCCCCCCCCCCCCCCCCCCCCCCCCCCCCCCCCCCGTGCCCGCCCCTTCTCCTCCCTGTCTGCGCGGAGCTAACCAGCAGCATCTGTCCGACCGTGTTGGGCCTGGCATTTCACTCCGCACGATGTCCTCAGAGCACATCCATGTGGAGCAGGTGACAGGAGTGCCTTGTTTCTAAGGCTGAATAAGAAGTTCTGTTTCCACGTACACCACATTCTGTTGATCTGGCTGTCGGTTGATGGACACGTGGGCTGCTCCCACTTCTCGCAGTCCTCGTGCACAGCGGCTGCCATGAACCTGGGTGTGCAAAAGTCCCTTCGAGGGCCCGGTTTCAAATTCTTTTTGATAGATACCCAGAAGTGGGAATGAATGACCGGTGACTTTTAAGAACTTGTTGGTAAGGGCAGAAAATACATTGAAGATACAGAGTTGAACAAAGTCATGCTAGTTAGTTCTTTTTCTAGACGTTTTTTAACTATTTTATTTTTTGAAGGGAGGGAGGGGCGGGGAGCGAGGGGGACAGAGGATCCAACGTGGGCTCTGCACTGACAGGCTCCCAGCAGCGAGCCTGATGAGAGACTCGAACCCAAGAACCCTGAGATCATGACCTGAGCCCAAGTCAGATGCTCAACCGACTGAGCCACCCAGGCGCCCCTTTATTTCCTTCTAAAGGAAAGAGGGTAGATTTTAAAAAATCTACCTGACTCCAATCCCAAGCAAGATGCAGGGACAAATGAAGGAGTGGACTTGTAGAAATTTAGACAAGGAAGCACTGAAGTTTAGGAGCGAGCCTGGGCAGAGGAAGCATAAGTTATGGGAGGTCAATCTCATTTGGAAAAAAACAAATCAGGTCACTAGGCCTATAGATGTGGGCAGATGGTAGAGCTGATGAATGTGGATGTTTGGCAAGAGCAGATGGTGACTCCCTCAACAGGATGCGGAGACACTTGGGATGATGGTCTCACTCCCGTGGGCGGTAACCGGAAGAAGACCTTACTTAGTATGGGGGGCGTGTCTGGAAGGTGGGCGGGGCACTGTGAGGGCCCTGCCCTGTTAATGGATGGTTGGAGTCAATCAGGTTCATAATCATGTATTTGAAGATGGTTAATATGCTTCCTTCAGAACTCGCCTTTCAACTTTTCCAGAATCTTCTTCCTACTCACAGACTTTCCCTCTTGTCCATCACCTACGGCCACCCAATTTTTGACACTTCTGAAAGGTGACTCTGTTCCTCCCCTTCCATCTCTCTTCGAACATGGATATATTAGTGATTTCTGTTGTTCATTTGTTCACCGTGGCAATCACTTGAGTAACATTTTATAAAAAATATAAACATTTTATTAAAAAAATTTATTGGAAAAAAACAATTCTGCTGCAT
Organism: Mungos mungo; assembly: GCA_004023785.1. Lineage (NCBI taxonomy): Eukaryota > Metazoa > Chordata > Mammalia > Carnivora > Herpestidae > Mungos > Mungos mungo. Next base: position 110,647 of record PISW01003873.1, read on the forward strand.
GTCGTATTTAAGAATAGCTCCTAGAATTATCTCGACCTGGCGAGGCGTGTTTCCCTAGAAAATATTATTGAGAGAAGCAGCACGTTTGCTCGCGTCGGAATGTATGTCCGCAGCCTCGTGGAGAATGCCTACGCGTTAGGTGTTGAACGTCTGGAAGAGCGTACCTCCACAGGCTAAGAAAAGGTGAGGCTACTTCAGATGCTGCCTTTTCCTTTGGCAACTTCGTGTTTTCCAAGGGGCCAACGTGGCTTTTGCATGGATTCGCCTTTGACGGTTACGTCCTTCCTGCGCCGGAAATCGGTGGTCCCTGCATTCAGAAAGTCCCCCAGCGCTGCGTATTTTAAAGCGAATTATTCCTATGTTTGTGGAGAGCGGTGGAGACATTGGAAGTGAGGTAGCCTCATGAGGTGAACTCCTTCCGAATTGGAGGTTTGGGTGCAGGGGGAATTCGGGAAGCTTCTCCCCCTAAACCCTCCCTTTCCTTTCCAGCTCTCACTTTTTTTGGTTAATTTTTGATTTATTTATTTGTATTTTTTTATTCTCAAGTTAGTTAACATCCGGTGTATTCTTGTTTCAGGAGTAGAGCCCAGTGATTCATCTCTTACATGTGACACCCAGGGCTCATCCAGCAAGAGTGCCCTCCTTAATGTCCATCCCTGTTTACCTCACCCCCATCAACCCTCCGTTTGTCCCCTGTATTTAGGAGTCTCTTATGGTTTGCCCCCCTCCCTGTTTTTATCTTATTTTTCCTTCCCTTCCCCTGCGTTCATCTGTTAAGTTTCTCAGATTCCATATGTGAATGAATGAAATTATATATCTTTCTCTGACTCATTTTGCTTAGCATAATACCCTCCAGTTCCATTCACGTCATTGCAAATGGGAAGATTTAATTCTTCTTCATCGCTGAGCATTATTCCATTGTGTGTGTGTGTGTGTGCGCGCGCGTGCGTGCGTGCCACATCTTCTCAATCCATTCATCACTTGATGGACATTTGGGTTCTTTCCATAATTTGACGATTGTCGATAGCACTGCTGTAAACTTTGGGGTGCGTGTGCCCCTTCGAATCAGCATTTTTGTATCCTTTGGATAAATACCTAGGAGTGCAATTGCTGGCTCCTAGGGTAGATTTATTTTTAATTTTCTGAGGAACCTACATACCATTTTCCAGAGTAACTACACCAGTTCCCATTCCCGCCGACAGCCAGCTCCAACTTTTAAAACTAGTTTTACCCGTACTGGGTTCCTTGCCTTACATCCTCTCCTCTCCACCAAGCCTTCTTTGATTTGTATTCTATGGAAATTTTACTAGTGACCCCAGCAAAAAAAAAAAAAAAAAAAAAATTAATAATATAAAAAATCCACTGCTAGGCTATTTACTTAGCAGTTGACAAGCTGACTCATTAGTTAAAGAAACGGCCTGGCCCAGCGCCTCTTACTTCTTCCCAGGGGCTCACCGTTAGGAAGTGGGGATCTTCTGTCTCAAAATGAAGGAGGAGTGCTGTCCTGCTTCTGTGTATCCTGTGCCCCTGCAGCGGCTCCTGGTCCAAAAGTGGATGAGTTTTCCCCTCAGTCACTCTCTGGGTCCTTCTTTCCCACATCCCGTGAGCCTTACTAGTAGTAGTAAAATCCAATTTGCTCAACAAAATGCAGGGTAGTGGTTTGGCCCACTGGGACTTGGTCCCGCACACCTTTCGTTGCTGGGAATTATTTGTAGAGCCTCGGCTGGACTAGGGTCCACTTCCGAGTCTTCCAAACCAGAGGAGCAGAAGGCTGCAGAGATTGAGTAGAGGTATTTCACCAGTGACCATGGGCTTAAATTTTTTTTTTTTTGTGGTGTTTTAAAGAATGAAGAATTCCATACTTCCCACTGAAAGGATATTACGTTTTGCTTTCTTCCCGACTTCTCTTCTGTTTCTGGATTATACCTCATCTTCCCACAGGTCACGTTTATTTCCAAGTACAGTTAAGATCGGGTCAAGCTGTCACACATATAGGTAAATAATATGCTCGTTTTATTCATCCCGTGACCCGGATCAGAACTCACCTGAGAAGGGCAAGACCTAACCACCATTCACCCTCAAGTATTTATTTTCTCCATGGCAAACATTTTACTTTTTAATTTTTTTTTCTTCTTAAACAATTGCAGAAATTCAAGAAACATCTAATTCTGGTTCTTGGTTGTGCTTTAGCAAACACACACCTTCATTGTTCTTTATGGGAACGCCAGCATACCTTCGGCCTTCCTGTCATTTGCTGTGGGGATAGTCATTATACCATGGTGTCTTAATCACTTCTGTGATTTAGATTTTCAGTATTGTGTTTTTTTTTTTTTTTTTGGTCATCAGAAAGTTTAATCATAAACACATTTTATTCTGTATTCCCGGTGTGATCTGATCTGTTTTAATACCCTATCTCTTTGTGCAGCATGATGCCAGTGCCCTGTACTTCTTTTTTTTTTTTTAATGCTTTTAATTTATTTTTGAGAGACAGAGAGAGACAGTGCAAGCAGGGGAGGATCAGAGAGAGAGGGAGACATAGAATCCGAAGCAGGCTCCAGGCTCTGAGCTAACTGTCAGCACAGAGCCCGATGAGGGGCTCAAACTCACAAACCATGAGATCATGACCTGAGCCGAAGTCGATGCTTAACCGCCTGAGCCCCCCAGGTGCCCCTGCCCTGTCCTCCTTCAGTCTGGAAGTGTGCAGAGGGGGAGGCTGTGTCGTAAGCAGTTTTTGTGGCCAGAAGGTGCCAGGATTGTGTTCTAAGCTTTATCATAATGGCCTGGAGTGTCTTGGTTTTACCCTGATCTTCAGTGTATAAAGAAGGCCAAATTTGTTGCTTAGCCAATGACCCAAGGGCCCGTTGATGAACCTCTTGATGCTGATCTAGGGAGCCAGGGTCAAAGAAGGGACTTCTGGTTGTCACTAGCTGGGGACTCACCTCCAGCAGCTGTTTAGTTGTTTCCTTTGACCCCCGGTTTCTTGGGGGTACCAACGTGCGTCCCAGGCCACCTTCCTTCTTCTATCTGATAGGAACAAACCGTGGGTGGTCTGGGAGAGCAGGAGGTGGCTCTGGCACGGTTCACATGGGCTGTGGCAGAGGTAGGTTAGGGCTTCTCTTCAGGGCCGCCGTGAAGGGGACTCCAGGTTCTCCCCACTCCAGGTGCTACCCGTAAGGGGCTACGGGTCACAGCAAAGACATGCGTTAACTCCTGAGGGCACAGGTAGTGAATCCTGGGTGGTTTTTAAAAAAACTTATTTACATTTATTATTTTTTAAAAAATATTTTTAATGTTTTTAATTTATTTCTGAGAGACAGAGAGAGACAGCGTGAGCAGGGGAGGGTCAGAGAGAGAGGGAGACACAGAATTTGAAGCAGCTCCAGGCTCTGAGCTAACTGTCAGTACCTTCCCAGAGGTGAAGGGCTCAGCCCCACACGACTGCCTCCTGCCCCTGTACTTAAGGTGATAGTCACATGTCCAGATTGTCTCCTGTGCCTTTGACCAGCTGCAGATTGGAGGTTCCCATGAGCCCCCCAGAGAAACATTCTCCTTACCGGATTGCCAGTTTATTCTCAGGAACAGCCAGGCGGGAGAGCTGCGCGAGGTGAGGGACGTGGGGAAGGACCCCGAGCCTCCATGCTCTGAGTAGCCACTTCGCTCAAATTCCCGTGGGCTTACCAACCAAGAAAGCCTCTGAACCCCATCCCTTTGGGTTTTTACGGAGGCTTTATTACAGAGGCACAGCTGATTACATCATTGGCCCTTGGCCCTGCGGGAGTTTGGAGCATAGGTCTGAAAGTTCCCATCCCCTCATCACACTATTGGTTCCCATGACAACCAGCCTCCTTTTCAGACAGGGTCCTAAAGTCACCTGATTAACATGAAAAGACCCCTTCTTCAGTCTCCTCCTTTAGGCAATCCGGATGGGTTTTAGGAGGAAGACTAACTATATATATTTCTTACTGTAAATCACAGTATCACAGCTTGCCGTCACTTTTCAGACTCCTGGCATCTGCCACAGCTCTTGTTTTCTGTAGGGATTTGCTATCAGTTCCTTCATGTAAAGTACCTTTTCTTTGATATCTTTGAACATGGCTGTAATTGTTCCTATCTTATCTGCTTATTCCCGCATCTAGTTAACCTCTTGGTCAATCTCAAGTGTTTAACATTTCTCCGGAGCTGTGTCCTGTGTTCCAGTCCCTTAGGTTCAATAATTGTGATCATTATCCTGGAGGTTGTGAACGTCATCATCTAAAAACCGCGGATGCTGTTGTATCCTTTCGTTGAGCTCTGGTTACTTTTTGTAGGCATTCTTGACTGAATTCAAACTCAGAATTCTATCTTCCCTCCATGGGTAGTAGTCGAAATGTCTATTTAGCGTGTTTAGTCTTAGCTGGACCCTTTGGAGGCTGCTGTGTGAATGCATAGTTCAGGAGTCAGCCAGAAATGTGGATGGTTTGTGTACAGATTTGGGGGTGCCCTGCTGTGGTTCTGCCTTCTCCCCTGCACTTTTCAGCCACTGGGGTGCCTTGAACTCTCCCGTGGCTCTTCAGGGCAAGAGCACTGACCCTTTCTGTCACGTGTTTGCTGCCCTTTCACGGTGGAGTGTGGCCTGTCTTTAGGCAAAAAGCTATAAAATGAGAAAGTCCCCTGGTTCCATTTCCTTCTTGCAAGTGTTGAACTTTCGAATTTTGCTAGCTCTTTCTTAACTTTCCCAGTGCTTGTGGGTCATCTCTTGATTGTTTTGTCAAGGGTTTATAGTTATCTATGACTATAGGTAGGAAGATTGGTCCAACAGGGAATAACCACACCGTTCCCAGAGGCAGAATTGATCTATTCTTTTATAAGATTTGCCAAGAATCCAATATAACTATAGTTGACGGCCACCTTTTCACAGAGCTGGGCTCAGAGTCATTTCATTCCAAGTTCTCTCTGTTCTCAGAATTCAGGGTTTCTCTTCAATTCTGAGTCCTGTGGGGTCTCCAGAAGATTGCCACCTAAAAACATGTCTTCCCTGACACCCCTTTCTCACGCGGCTTATCCTGTTAACCAGTGTCGGGTTCGTGGCATTTGTCAGCTTGTGACATTTGTGGGTATTTGTTGTTCTTTTCAATCCCCTGTCTTTTTGCTAGAACATAAACCGATGAGGACAAGGACATAGTTTGTCCTGCTCTTCACTTCCTGCTCCGTGCCTCTAAACCTCTGCACATAGCGGGCTCTCACTGAGTATTTTTTCCCCCGGTCTATTGATAAATAATTGACTCAGTAAGTGTTTTATTCGATTGGTTGATGCTTCATGGAACTGTCCTGCTGAGTCACAGGATCATTATTCTTCCCTAGAAAGGCTAGAAGTGGCTAAGTATCCCTCCATTTGTGAATTTCTTTTTTTAGTCCTTTTCAAAAAATTTTTTAAATGTTTACTTATTTTTGAAGGAGAGAGAGAGAGAGAGAGAGAGAGCGTGAGCGTGAGCAGGGGAGGGGTGGACAGAGAGGGAGACACACAATCTGAAGCAGGCTCCAGGCTCTGAGCTGTTAGTGCAGAGCCTGAGGTAGGGCTCGAACTTACAAGCCGTGAGATCATGCTCTGAGCTGAAGTCAGATGCTGAATGAACTGAGCCCCCCAGGCGCCCTGTGACGTTTTTATTCCTAATGTAACTGTATTAGCAGCTGCCCTTACAGATACTTAGCTCTCTGCTCCCATCAGCACACATAAAACTTAACTTGATAATTCATGGAAGATCTCCTTTCAATGCACCAAATGTCCATGGAATGCTTACTCTGTAAAGTATTGAGCTAGTCCCTAGATGTTAGGGAAAATCTAAGTTTCAGAGGGTCATACGAAACAGGTGGAAGGCAGGGCTCCTGGGTTTTAAGAAATGAGTGTGTGTGTGTGTGTGTGTGTGTGTGTGTGTGTGTGTGTACTCTCTTCCGCTTTGAAAAACACATGGATACATGCTGTCTGCATAGCTCAGATAAATACGCTGAGCCTCTTTATGTCTGTATAGTATTTCGTTACATAGGTATGTAACAATGCATCTACCCAGTCCCCTAGGGAAGAACGTTTTTGAAACAGAATTATCCGAGACTGGAACAACAGCTGTCAAAGAAATAGTAATGAAAATTATTTTTGCAGTGGTTCTGGTTACCTTGGCAACCTGAGACATCTTCAAATGCCACAGCACGTCTCATAATGCCATTCTTGGAGCTGAGTACACGAGTGAAAGAGACAGAATTGGAATTAATGAAAAGACTAGATCATAGAGTACTTAAAGTGATTTCAACTAGGGAAGACTTTTATTACTTGTTTCCTTGGTTGCTTGAATGAGGCCGTTGAAATTCATTTTGACTGCCTGTCACTCACAGTGTTGACTCCTGATGCAGAGTAGTTTTAAACGATCCCTCGTTCAGGGGAAATTCTTTATGGTGCTGGGTAGAGCTGAGAAGTCTCTCTTGTGGCGTTTTTAGGTTGTTTCAGGTTAGTCCACTAAGTGACCCAGGGCTGATGCCCATCATTGAAGTGGTACGCTGTTAACTCGAGCCCTTTCCCAACTACATCTTTTATTTATTTATTATTATATATTTTTGAGATTTTGAGAGACAGAGAGAGACAGTGCGAGCAGGGGAGAGTCAGAGAGAGAGGGAGACACAGAATCTGAAGCAGGCTCCAGGCTCTGAGCTGTCAGCACAGAGCCCAGTGCAGGGCTCGAACCCATGAACCGTGAGATCATAACCTGAGCTGAAGCCGGATGCTTAACCAACTGGGCCACCCAGGAGCCCCTGAACTGCATCTTTTAAAATCCGTCTTTAGCTTGGCACAATGCAGCCCAGTTTGATTGATCTAATTTGCTAGATAAAGTTCTTGATGTATATATTCCTGTTATCTTTACGTAAGATAATAATTAGGGATAACAGTACAAACTGATTTGCTACAAAATGTGCGTGGGCATACTAACAAAAATGCTAATAGATCACAAGGGAGTGGGAAAGAGTGAAAAGCTGTCTGTCCAAAATGTTTCAAAGACACTTTGTTTCAAAGACACTTCGTTTCAAAGAGACAGTTTCCCCAGGATGTTCACATTTTTTATACCAGGTAACTGGAGCTGAACATAAGAGAAACTAACACCACCAGAGCACACCGAGGCGGAGAAGAATAAGCTAGCAGTCCTGACACTCATTCTTTGTCCTTGGCTGGCCTGGCCCAAGCGCTTTGTCTCTGGAGGGCTCAGGGGGGTGTTCTGTTGGGGAGGGGGGGACCTCCTTGATCTTTGTGCATTTTGCTCTTTTCTCCATAATTTAGTGGGCTAAGTCCCCCCCACCCCTTCTTCAAGCTACGTCACTGTGTGTGTCTGTCTGTCTGTCTTGAGGGTAAAGACCTAATTGAGCTGTATTTTTTTTTCATAATTTGGGGTTAGTAATGCTTTGCAACTCTGCTGGTGTCTTTAAAAAATTTGTAATGTTTATTTTTTGGGAGAGAGATACAGGGCGGAAGCAGGGGAGGGGCAGAGAGAGGCGGACATAGACTCTAAAGCAAGCTCCAGGCTCTGAGCTGTCAGCACAGAGCCCGAGTCGGGAGTCGAACTCACAAACCATGAGATCATGACCTGAGCCACCCAGGCGCCCCCCTGCTAGTGTCTTTTTTAGGGTTGCTGCTGGTTATGCTAATGCTCTGGTGACAAAAGAGTATATATAGGCCCCCTCCAGCCCCATTTTTCCTAGAACCATACTTTTCTTTTTTAGCTGCCTGGTTTTTCAGAACACACTATAGCTGTGGCTGTGCTTGACATTGAGGTGATCAAACAAGCCTTATACGACGTCACTTAGAACGCCATCTTGACTAGAGACAATTATCAGTCCCTCATTATCTGCTACTTATGAGACTATGGTGACATGGAAGATGTGGACTCTAAGAGTGGAAATGTGAACCCTCCTTTCCTGTCCCTTAGTGAAGTAGAGCCTGGCCATCCTGCTGTTGAACAGGGTATTAATAATAACTCTGCGTCAAAGGGCAGGAGAGCCACTTTTCAAGCTGCCGTCTCTCCGGGACTTCCTTTACTGCCGTATTTGGTGTCAATTTCCAGCTTTTGAAAGGATTTGTTATTTCTGCCCAGAAACACTGGGTGCTGCTTCGATCTCGTCAGCACCCACCCGCTCATTTCGCACGTTTTATTAAATTGGTTGATTGGGTGTGAAACATGGGTATCCTTCAAGTGTTCCTATAATTGATGCCAAAGCCAGCGTTCTCCCCCCCCACCCCCCACCCCGCTTCACTCAGAAGATCCTTCTGGAAATTGGTTACCAAGCTGTCTGTAAATGTTCATGAAACTTTCATGAACCTCTACTTACATGCTTCTGTAACTCCTGATTTGCTTCATCATCTCTACCAGATTTTAAAGTCCTTGAGGGCAGAGACCATTTCTTTGGGGCAGCATTGTATGTTCTTAGAACATACATGTCTATTAGATTAAATGATGACTAGAGTCCAGCATCCAGATTCTAGCCCCGAAAGCAGTATTCAGAATCTAGGTGCAGAGATCACTAGAAGTGCATCTTTTGGGGGCACCTGGGTGGCTCAGTCAGTTAAGTGTCTGAATCTTGGTTCGTCTTAGGTCATGATCTCACGGTTGGTGCGTTCGAGCCCTGCATCAGGCTCTGCACTGACCACACAGAGCCCGCTTGGGATTCTCTCTCTCTTTCTCTTTGCCCCTGCCCAACTCGTGCTTTCTCTCTCTCTCCCTCCGTCCCTCTCTCTCAATATAAATAAACATAAAAATTTAATGCATCTTTTATGTGAGAATGAATACTTTCAAGGGTCTTCATGACTGAGATCTTTTTCTGAAGGGTGTGTATGTGTGTGTGGACTTTTCATACTCTGTGTAATGCACTTTAAGAGTCTATTTGAAAGCATCTGGGTGAACAGAGCTGTATAAACCCAGCATTAAATCTGTCCCTGTGTCCTTCCTCCCTGTTCTGTGACTTGCCTTCCCAGCCTGACCTGTACCAACGTGCCTGGTGCTCTCCGCGTGGTTTGCAACCTTGGCTCATTAACCTCATTCTGATGGTCTGATGCTGGTTTGAGTCCTAGTTGCTTCCCGGAACCTGATCCCTTCTGACGTAAGCCCAGTAACCGAGTCTCCCCCCTGCTTTCTGCTCTTTTTTTTTTTTTTTAAGGCTCTTGTGTTTTCACCTTGACTCTGTCTGACCCCAATTAATCCTGCATTTGCTCGTCAGTAAGAACTACCCAAAGCCAGACTCTACAAGGTTCTGATGATAACGTTAAGCAGTATTTGCTAATGATTGGCTTTCTCGAATTATTAATCCCCGCCAGGTCCAGAAGTATGATGGTGTTTGTTATGAAAGAAATGTGACTTTTTCCACATGTAACGTTGCTTGCCTTTTTCAGGCAGTATTTGCTGGTGCGTGACTGAGCACGACACGGTTTGTCCGGGAAGCGTTGGTTTGCGTGAATGATTCTACGATGATTCAGTTTGTCTGTCATTGAAATGTTCATTTTATCCAAGACCGAAAAAGAATCGCCCGTAAAAGAGCTTTCAGATTTTCCTTATGCTTCGGTTCAGGGCACCAGATTCCCTTTTGCCCGCTAGGGTAGACGTTGGGAGGCATTGCCAAAGTAGAATGTCCCCAACACATAACGCTTCATCAAGGGATCAACCGAATATGAATACAAAAGCATCAAATTTTAGAGTCGAGAAAACTCAGAACAGGTCCATTGTACCGATGGGACATAGAGTCCTAGATGGATGGAGTAAATGGCCCGAGACCCGACCCAGAGCTGGGTGACAAGGACCAAGTCAGGCTTTCGCAGGGACAAAATTATGTATAGCCAGTGGCTTGTCACTGCTCTAGCTTTAAGTGAGGGACGAGCAGCAGAGCAACATGTTTTAGAAATTACAGTTGCCTTACACAGTTTCATTGGGACATAAGGGATCCTGCGCCCTGTCGTATGTAGTGAGTGACACCGCCTTTCTCTGAGCCGCCGCATCCACGGACAGGTGGCAGGAAGATCACCCGTCTGCTGGTCTGCACGTCACCCTGGGGAGAAGTGGAGGGAGCGCCCAGGGGCTCCCCACCGGCTCACTTCCTTCCCCTGCTCCCCCCACCCCCCCAGCACACCCTGCCGCACCGCCACCTGGTGTCTGCCTGGAGGCATCAGCCCTGATCCTGGTCCACCTGGGTCGCCACAAAGTGCTGAGACTCCGGAGAGCTGGCTCTGCTGTGTCCCCGAGCCCGGGTCGTCTCCTGATACAGAGCAGGCGCTCCGGGGCTGTTTGGTACATGAGTGCGTGTTCGGCTAAATACAGAAGCATCTTGGAACCGCTGAGCCTGGCGGTCTGGAACCTGGGCGAAGGTCAAAGGGTCAAAAGGCCTGGATTTTGTTCCCCAGCCTGCCCTGAACAGTCGTGGTAGTTTGATTTGTAATGAGAAATCTGTATTTCGTTTTTGTCCCCACGTTTGGCATAGGACTCCTGAATTCCTTGGACTTTTCTCAAGTGACAAGAGCAATACGGTTTTGGTACTCACCACAAACCCTTTTCAACCACACCTGACTTGCTGTTAATGAGGTGACTTTTTAAAAAATATTTTGTGATCTTTTTATTTTATTTAAATTTTTTATACAATTTTTAAATTTATTTTTGAGACAGAGCGCAAGTCGGGGAGGGGCAGAGAGAGAGGGAGACACAGAATCTGAAGCAGGCTCCAGGCTCTGAGCTGTCATCACAGAGCCCAACGTGGGGCTCGAACCCATGAACCATGAGCACATGACCTGAGCTGAAGTTGGACGCCTAATCGACTTAGCCACCCAGGTGCCCCTCAATTTTTTTAATGTTTATTTATTTTTGGGAAACTGACAAGGTGCAAGGAGAGAAGGGCAGAGAGAGGGGGAGACACAGAATCCGAAGCAGGCTCCAGGCTCTGAGCTGTCAGCACAGAGCCCGATGCAGGGCTCGAACTCACAGACCAAGAGATCATGACCTGAGCTGAAGCTGGACACTTAACCAACTGAGTCACCCCAGGTGCCCCTTTTTATTTTATTTTAAATGTTTGTTTCTTTGTTTATTGAGAGAGAGACAGAGAGACAGAGGGAGACAGAGAGGGAGAGAGAGAATCCTAAGTAGGCTCCACAGTGCCAGCACAGAGCCCGATGTGGGGCTTGAACTCACTCATCTTGAAATCACGATCTGAGCCAAAATCAAGACTCAGACACTTAACTGACTGAACCACCAGGCGCCCTGGCGAGTTGACTTTTTGAAAGCCCCGAAGGATGGGGGGTGGGTGCTGGGGCAACCAGTCGTGTGATGGGATGGGCAGAACTTTCAGTCTTCACTCCCTTGACCTCCGGGAAGAGGAGAGGGCTGGAGGTCGAATCAGTCACCCATGACCAGTGATTTAATCAGTGATCCTATGTATTGAAGCCTCTGCAAAAGCCCAAAACGATTGAGTTCACAGAACTTCTGGGGGGTCTGTGAAGGGGGGTGCGCCTAGACTGTGGGAGCTCTGAGCTTTTTAACCCCTGACTTTGTGCTGAAGTCTCTTCTACATGGCGGGTAGTCTAGTAAGTTAAATGTCTGAGTTCCGTGAGTCCCTCTAGCAAATTTCATGGAACCTGAGGAGGGACTCCTGGGAACCTTAGATCAGCAACGGGGTCATTCAGAATCCAAGTGACAGCTTAGACTTGCCGTTGGGTGTGAAGTTGGGGGCGTGCGGTCTGGTGGGGCTTAACCTGTGGGATCTGATGTTTCTCCAGGTAGTGTCAGGATTGAGTTGAATTGTAAGACCCCCGGCCGGCGTTGGGGAGAACTGATTGGTGGTGTTGGGAGAAACCAAACACACACACTGGAATTGGAATCAGAATTGTATCGGTGCATCAACTTGGGAGTCCTTTCCGCTCTGGTCCAGCAAAGCCTGGGTTCCTCAGGTCCTGCCTCTTCAGGGCTCCTTGCTCACGGGCAAGGCTGGTAGCTTCGCTGTTGCCTGTCTCTGCCTCTTTCCTGCTCACTTGGCCCAAGCTCCAGCCATTGGAGTCAGCTTGGGTTGCACATAGCGGAACAGTCGTTGATGGCACAGGTGTAAACAAAATGGGAGCCTTGACGAAGGCAGAAGGTGGTTTTTCACAGAGACATCTGGCAGGTGGGAAGGCTGCCCCTGGTCACGAGGACCTACGAGTGGCACCACAGACCTCTCCTCCTCACTGCTCCCCGACCTAGGCTACCGTCCTTATGTTCGAAATAGAAGCAGGAAATTACTTGGCAAGTAGATGCCATCTATTGGACATAACTTTCCAGAAATTGAGTTGTGCGTGTGTTTGACTACATCTCATCCCGCCAAGGTAGGGACCATGGTCACATCTACGTCATAGGGAGATTGGGGATTATAATCTTTATTTTTGAGAGAGAGAATGGGGGAAGGGCAGAGAGAGCATCCAAAGCAGGTTCTTTGTGGTCAGTGCAAAGCCCGACGCGGGGCTCGAACCCAGGAACCATGAGATCATCATGACCTGAGCTGAAATCGGGTGCTCAACGCTCAACTGCCTGAGTCACCCAGGCGCCCCAAGGGGACTGTCATCTTTTAGTGCAGCGGGAGTGTGTCCTGCTGCAAATGTGTGGTTACAACAGCTTCTCCTGTCCATTTCCTGCACTTTCTTTATGTGATTCTGGTTTCAAGGGTGTCGAAATGAGTTGAAACCCTGCTCCCCGCAAGCCCCATTCTTGGGAGAGATGGCAGTTACCTGCTCCTTCCCTGGTGTTCAGCTCGCCCGCAAGGCCGTCTGAGCATGTTGAGTTGTGTTGCTTTATTTTCGGGAGCAGTGATACACAGGGGATAGAGTTTAAATTCTGATTAAATTTACCTCGCTGATAGGTCTTCGCTTTTGAAGATTTTCTTTTGGGAGGTTGAGTAATTTATGTGTATCTAGAAATTTCTTTTTTAATTCTTTTTTAATGTTTATGAGAGAGAGAGAGAGCACGCGCACTAGTGGGGGAGGAGTGGAGAGAGAGAGGGAAACACAGAATCGGAAGCAGTCAGCACAGAGCCCGACATGGGGCTTGAACTCATGAACCGTGAAATCACAACCTGAGCCGAAGTCAGATGCTTAACCAACGGAGCCACCCAGGCGCCCCCAGAAATTTCTTTCAAACAACTCTTTTTCATTCCCAGTGTTAGTCATTTGTGCCTTTGCTCAATTTTTCTTAGTTTTTCCCGTTTTATGTTGTTTCAAAGAATCCGTATTAGCTTTGGTGAATTCCATTATTGCTTTTAGTCTCTTGTTTGCTTTTATATTTATGCAAATATATTAAACACTTATAGGTATTTATATATACATTTTTAAGTAATACATTTCTATTTCTATTTCTTTGTTTTTAATTCTGTTTGATTTCATTCTGTTTTTGTTTCATTTTTGAGACAAATGGGCACTGATTCATAAGCAGGTAGATTTACAAAAACCTTTTTTTAATGTTTATTTCTTTTGAGGGAGAGGGAGACCATGAGCAGGGGAAGAGCAGAGAGACAATGAGCAAGGGAGGGGCAGAGAGAGAGGGAGAGAGACAATCCTTTGTGGCCAAAGCAGGACAGAAATAAAAATGCGAGGAAGGCTGGGAGGAGCGGGGAGATGCAGACAGCAGGGCCAGGGAAGGAGGTCCTGTCCGGAATTGTTTCTGTTTGACCTGCAATCCCTAGCGGCCGGGGCCGGCAGGTGTTAATTACCCGAATGCACTGTCCCTAAAATCCTCAGTGGGGTGGCTGGGGCGAGGTGCTGAGCAGAGCTTTCCTGGTGTCACTGAGGCAACTTTGTTGCAAATCTGTTCTCCTACGGAGCCACACATTTCCTGGTTCCTGACATCAGCTGCGGGCACATGGCCGCCCCCTGCCTTCCTCCCTCTTCTGCTGGTGGGTTTGCCCCCGTCTCTGCCTGGCTGCTTCTCACTGTGGGTTCCGACCCCACTCCTGCCGCCCCCCAACCCCGACTTCTCCTTCTACCACTGATCGCCTCTGCTCTGTGCTAGTCCTGCCTCAGTCTCCCCCAGGCCATGCCGCCCTGTGCTGCTCCTCCGGCTGCCCGTGGCCTGGCGTTCATGAAGGCGCAGGGTGGGCAGGGGGCAGGGTCCCTTTTCCTCTGGGTGCAGCAAGGGCAAGAGGCTAGCTTAAAAGCCTTTGCAGCGTGCCTGGGCGCTGCTGGGCAGGCAGCCGGGAGCCTGTACCCGATGGCCGCCGTCCAGATGGACAGTGGCCGGGGAGGAAGGGTTAGAGGTTTTGAGCAGCTTCCGCAGCGTCAGCAAGCAGGGAGCCTGCGCACTGCTGGCTCCGAGTGCGCAGCGAGTCAGCATGTGTTGTAGTGGTCTGACCCGCGGTGTTCTCTTTCCCCAAAGTGTGCGCGTCCCTGAATGGGAACTTAGGTCGCCAATGGCAGGGGGACTGGCGGAGGGGGCAGGGCAGCTAGCCACCAGGAAGCTGGGGAGGCAGGCACCGGTGGAGGGATTTGAAGGTAAGGGGACCCACCCCAGGATGGTGCACGGAGGGGCGTTAAGAAGCCTTGCATCTCAGGACTCCTGGGACTCACCTCCTTGTCCAAACAAGCCCTGTCTGCTTGCAGAAGCCCCACCTGGGGCTTCCCAGCCTTTCCTCCTCTGGCCACATCACACCCCAGCAAGAAGGCCTTTGTAAAAACTGCCCCTGACGGGCCACGTCACCTGACGCTATCATCCAGTTGGTAGGCACAGTGTTTTACACGCCATGACCGCCATCTTGCTTCACTGACCAAGGATGCAGGGCATCGTGATTACGCCGTCATTGCCCCGGCCCCGGGCTCTGAGCCTGGTCTGTTGTCTGCAAAGGCGGGGATGGACCGAGGAAGCAGGCTGGAAGAGCAGTGGGAAGGAGGGCGGGGAAGGTAGGAGCTCGGAGGCGGGGCGGTGCTGGAAGGCAGCTCTGACGGAGCCAATCCTCGAACCCCAAAGGTGAGCGGTCTGTTGTCCGTTGAATTATGTCCACATGATGGACGTGGCAGCTTTAAGGCTCCGCAGTCTTACCCAGTAGGGCTATTTCCTGGTAATCTCGCTGTCCTTTGGGGTGAGGGTCTGGTTCCTAGGAGGCCGATTTCAAGAATGCGTATAGGGCCTGTTTCAGGTCAGGTACTGCAGCTTGCGCTTGGGCCTCCCTTCTGACTTTCTGGGACCCCAGCTTTGATGACTGACTTCACCCCAAGACCGCAGCCCCCTCCTCCCCACCTGCGACGGCAGCCTTGCTTCCTATGTTCGCCTCCCTGTGGTGGCAGCTACGCCAAGTACCAGCTGATCCGTCAGAGCCCTTTGGTTCTTAATTCTCACGAGATGTGTAAACGGACACACGAGTCTGTTCTCGCCCCGAGGCTGATCTTTCAGTAACATGTGCCCTCTAGAGCCCAGCTGCGAACCCAGAAGTCAAGTGGGAAAGGCATCGGAGTGATTGAGACCATTGTTACAAACTGAGAGTGAGATCTTATGCCGCCTCTTAGAATTTATTGACTCATACCGGAACTTACTATTTTCTGGAGATTAAAGTACAGTGTTCATTGTACAAAAATTATAAGCCCCACGTGGGGCACCTGGGTGGCTCAATTGGTTAAGCGTCCAACTTTGGCTCAGGTCATGATCTCACGGTTTGTGGGTTCGAGCCCCGTGTCGAGCTCTGTGCTGACAGCTCAGAGCTTGGAGCCTGCCTCAGATTCTCTTTCTCTCTGTCTCTTTCTTACTTTCTCTCTGCCCCCCCCCCCCCGCTGCTTGTGCTCTGTCTCTTTCTGTCTCTCAAAAATAATAAATGGTGAAAAAAAATTTTTAAATTATAAACCCAAGACTCTAAAGGAAACATGCCACTCAGTGCAATGACCAGGTTGTATCCATTAACAATAATTTTGGTGTGTTTTCTCTGTACGTGTGTGTGTGGTTGTCTTTAAAACTTATGGTGATATTATATGTAGGTTTGTAACTGTGAGGTTTAATGGATGGAGGCAGAGACGAGAGGAAAGAAAGAGACCAAGTTATGGAGCCAAGAAAGCCTTTATTGGGATCTGGAATTCCCGGGCGAGGTTCCGTGACCCCGGGAGTGGGGAGTCAGGGAAGTCGCGCCTGGTACAGGAGGGGCGAGGTATTTTATGGGTGAAAGACTTCCGGTCCGGTCCTGGGAGGGCAGACCACCAAATAAGGGCACATTAGGGACATGGCGGGATGGGATAGGTCGCCTCCTCTGTCAGGGTGATGGGAAGCTGGAGCTTCATGATTGGCTGCTTCCAAATGGGGCAGGACATCCCAGGTCTGCAGGTGAGGGGCGGGGGTCGTCTGTGCACGTGTTCTCCTCCAGCCCCCGGAGAAATGGCCGCTCGGTCGCCATCCCAAGGTGACTACCAAGGTGACTCTTACAGTAACCTTTTCCCATTAGATAATATTTTGAGACATATTTGCAGAGGCAAAGGGACAAGTGAGGATGGGTATCATTGATACTATGGAACACCAGAAGCATTGGAAATGTCTGTACACTGGTGAAGGGTCAGAGAGATGCTGAGAATTTATTTTTACCACAGGATGAAATGATTTTAACGCGGCTGATGAACGTTGGGTTGACAATATGTATATAGACCTAGAGAAAGGTCTCTAGGACGTATTATGTGGGAAACATCAAGTCACACAACGGTGCAGACAATGAGAACCCAGCTACATAGAAGAAGTGTACCCTTGAATTCCCAGGCGTGTCTGTGTGCACAGGATCCAGATAAAGGTCAGGAAGGCAGATTTCACGGGGCCCCCCGAGGAGAAGTTTGGGCTAAGGGTAGATGGGGAGAAAGATCTTTAACATTTTACCCTCTGCTTTATAATTAAAAACAATTTTTTTAACGTTTATTCATTTTTGAGAGAGCCCGAGTAGGGGAGGGGCAGAGAGAGGGAGACACAGAATCCGAAGCAGGCTCCAGGCTCCGAGTTGTCAGCACAGAGCCCGACACGGGGCTTGAACTCATGAACTGTGACACAGATCATGACCTGAGCTGAAGTCAGTCGCTTAACTGACTGAGCCATCCAGGTGCCCCCACGCTGTGCTTTATAAATGCCATGGAAACCTATGCAAAGAGGACTCAGTCATTCATTACGTATATTGCAAGTACTTCCTTCGAGTCTGTCATTTGTCATTTATTGTCATGTCTTTTCTCCTATAGCAGTTTAAGAAATCTGTGTCCCGAAACCTTCTCACGTTATGGTTTCTGAATTTGGAATCGTGCCGGGGAAGGCCTTTCTCACTCTGATTAGACAGTGCCTTCATTTGTTGTTGTTGTTGTTGTTGTTTTGCCCTTGCTTTCGTCATTTTATTATTTTTTTTGCAACTAATTATTCCAATTGATATTTATTTTTTCTGTGCGATCTAAGTAATGGAATGCATCCAAATGGAGAACATTTTTCCAACACCATTTATTAAACAATTGACCGATCCGATTTTGTATATTCTAAATTCCCATACGTTCTTGGACGGCTTATTCAAATGTGTCTATAATTAGGGGTCTGTGTGACTACAGAAGTCCAATTAAGTGGCCCTTTGATGCTGAAGACTGGAGAGATACTTGTGTGGGGAATTATCTAGCGGAGCCTGGGCACTAGAAGGCCGCAGCTACAACACAGAACCGTAAATATAATTAGCAGGGGCCCCTGGGTGGCTGAGTCGGTCAGGCATCTGAGTTCGGCCCAGGTCATGATCTCTCAGTTCATGGGTTCGAGTCCCGCGTCAGGCTCTGTGCTGACAGCTCAGAGCCTGGAGCTGCTTCAGATTCTGTGTCTCCCTCTCTCTCTGCTGCTCCCCTCCTTGCTCTCTGTCTCTATCTTCCTCTCTCTCTCAAAAGTAAACAAAAATTTTTATAGAAATAAGAAAATAAAAAATAGCGGACTGTGGCCATAAGGGTTTGGAATGGTCTGGGTAGGGTGTGTCGGTTAAAAGGCATCTACTTGTGTCAGCGCTCTGGACAAAGCTCTGAATGGCAAAAGGCAAAGCAAAACAAGACAGAAAAGCCCAGAAGCTGCACTCAGGAAAGGGGAGTGAGTTCCCTGTAGGTCCCAACACCAGGCACACTAGAGGTTAGCTTGGTGTCGTGGCGACAAAGATGAGCTGCCATTGGGAGCCACGAGGCCACACCTGCCATGTTATCCTGCCTTTCTGTGCCCTCAGCACTTCTGTTTCTGGAAGTTTCTCTACAGATGGACCATTGATCCTTCACAGGTCTGCCCAGCTGGCTGTCCTCTCCTGTTTTAAAATCCCCAGAATGGGGCGCTGGGGTGGCTCAGTGGGTTGAGCATCTGACCTCGGCTCAGGTCATGATCTCATGGTTTGTGGGTTCGAGCCCCGCGTTGGTCTCTGTGCTGACAGCTCAGAACTTGGAGCCTGCTTCAGATTCTCTGTCTCCCTCTCTCTGCTCCTCTCCTGCTCATGCTCTGTCTCTCTCTGGCTCTCAAAAACTGAATAAACATTAAAAAAAGTTAAAAATCCCAACAAAATCTACTTAGTCCTAATATCTTCACTGCCGCCTCCCCCCTTCCATTCTGGCTGCAGGGATGGGAGTTGTCACGTTGTCTGTGGGGTGGCGGCTCCAGAGATTTTAGGGTAGGTGAGACCCGAAGAGCCTGGGGCGCGGCACGGCGAAAGGTCCTTCCTCTCCGCTTGCCCGTGGGTCCCTGAGAGCTACGATTTTCTGCTGTTTTTTAAACAGCAGTCAGACTATATCTAGCGATCGACCAAAAGCCAGCGTTAAGCACCTGCGAAGTAGGTGAGGCTTATTTTCGCGTCTCCATTCTCGCCGTCTTCCCCAGTGGAAGGTTCTGTGGAAGGCGCTGGGGATTGCCAGCGTTTCTGAGGTTCTGGAAGAGCTGTGATCCTGTGGGCGCTCTGCCGGGGAGCTCTGGCCTCGAGGGGCCCGTCATCTGCTTCTCTAAGCTTGGCGACCTCGGACGGGTTACGTGGACTCACAAGACCTCAATTTTCTCATCAATAAAATGACGTTATTAATAGTCCTGACCTCAGTGGTTGTGAAGGTTACGTGAAGGTTGTTTTAACACAGCGCAGGGTACTTGTGAGGGTTTGATGAATGTTTCTTTTGGTGGGTTTTTTTTTTTTTAATGTTTATTTATTTTTGAGGGAGAGAGTGTGTGAGCAGGGGAGGGGCAGAGAGGGAGAGAGACACAGAATCCGAAGCAGGCTCCAGGCTCTGAGCTGTCGGCACAGAGCCCCATGTGGGGCTTAAACTCATGAGCCATGAGATCATGACCTGAGCCAAAGTCCCACGCTTAACTGACTGAGCCACCCAGGCCCCTTCTTTTGGTGGTTTTTGTTTTGTTTTGTTTTGTTTTTTATTTTTTAATAGTTTATTGTCAAATTGGTTTCCATACAACACCCCGTGCTCTTCCCCACAAGTGCCCTCCTCCATCACCACCACCTCTTCCCCCCCCTTCCCCTTCAACTCTCAGTTCATTTTCAGCAGTCAATAGTCTCTCAAGTTTTGCGTCCCTCTCTCTCCCCAACTCTCTTCCCCTCTTCCCCTCCCCCTGGTCCTCCATTAGGTTTCTCCTGTTTTCTTGTTAGACCTATGTGTGCAAACATATGGTATCTGTCCTTCTCTGCCTGGCTTATTTCGCTTAGCATGACACCCTCGAGGTCCATCCACTTTCCTACAAATGGCCATGTTTCATTCTTTCTCATTTTGGCGGTTTTTAATGATATAAGGACGCTGCTTGAGGTGATCCCTTCTCTGTGTTTTCTGTGGATCCATGTGCCTTCCCCACATTTGGAAATTGACTCTCTGTAATTTGTATTCTGAATGTAACATATCATTAGAAGCATAGTAACGAGGGGCGCCTGGGGGGCTCAGTCAGTTGAGCGTCCGACTTTAGCTCAGGTGTGATCTCACCATTCGTGAGTTCGAGCCCCGCATCGGGCTCTGTGCTGACAGCTCAGAGCCTGGAGCCTGCTTCGGATTCTGTGTCTCCCTCTCTCTGCCCCTCCCCTGCTCATGCTCTGTCTCACTCTGTCTCTCAAAAATAAATAAATGTAAAGAAAAAAAAATTTTTAAGTATAATAACAAATACACCTTTTTCAAGAAAAATCTTTCCTCACCTCTTGCCAGATTATATATACATATAAATTTTTTTTAAAAAGTTGCCTTAGTTTTGTGAACCTTAACAGCATGCTGCTAATTAGCAAGAAAGCCATTTCTGAATCTGAGAGGGGTGAGGGGCGCCCTCTTTTCCCAGGCCCCTAATAATCCACATCCTGCCCCTCCCTTGGAAGCTTGTTCTTACAAGGACCTGCTTAAATCCTTCCTGCGAAGTCCTGAATGGCTGATGATGTCTAAAAAAAATAACCTATTAAGCCACCGAAGGATCAAACGTTTTATTCGGTATTTTCAGCATTGCTCCCCAGCGGTTTGGAGGGGCAGGGAATGACCTATCTTGAAATACCAAAAGTCACCTCACATGGGACTCAGGAGCTTAATTAAATGTGAATCCGAAAAGCAAAGTTCACCCATTTGCCGGTTCCTGCGTTGGCCAGACCCTAAATAGACCACTTGGACTCATTAACTGCTGACTCGGAGAAAGACTTGGAGAACCTGCGACTCGGGACAGATTAAATATTTATTATGAATGTTCAGAGTCGAGAGTTAGAAAGTAATAATTGGTCAAAAAGCCAGATACATGCCGTGGAGTGAACGCCCAGCACACGGTGTTGCGTCAGACCGCGGCTCAGGGCCGTCTGGGAGTCAGCCTGGGTGTAGGCAGTGCCCAGTCCACAGGGGTCTGGGAGGTACCGGAGATGACGAAAGGCCAGATAAGACACAATGGTTGGCCCCTTCTCCCCATACACTGATGATACCATAGACTAAATATTTGTGTCCCCTCCCAAATGTATATGTTAAATCCTGCCCCTCAGTGTGATGGTCTTTGGAAGGCGGACCTTTGGGAGGCGATTAGGGAATCAGGACAAAGCCCTCGTGAATGGGGCTGGTGCCCTCAAACAAGAGATCCCTCAGGGGCTCCCTCCCCCCTCCCTCCCCCCTCCCCCCGGACACAGCCGGAAGATGGCTCTCTGAACCAGGAAGTGGGCCCCCACCCCCACCCCCTCACCACATTGGCTGGCGCCTTGGTCTTTGACTTGCCAGTCTCCAGAACTGCGAGGAATGAACTTCTCTTGTTTAGAAGCCCCCCAGCGTGTGCCATGTTGTTAGAGCACCCCAGTGGACGGAGGCCGGTGGCTGACAGCTGCTTGACATTGCGAGTCCTTCGTGTTTTTCCCGTTAGGAAGAGTGGATTTATAGATTTATATATTTATTTCTGAGAGAGAGTGCAAGTTGGGGAAGCTGCAGAGAGAGAGGGAGACACAGAATCCGAAGCAGGCTCCAGGCTCTGGGCTGTCAGCACAGAGCCCAACGCAGGGTTCGAACTCACAAAATGTGAGATCATGATCTGAGCCAAAGTTGAGGCAGAGGCTTCACCAACTGAGCCACCTAGTCACCCCTGTGGATTTATGTTCTTGCGGAAGGAAAACACAATGACCTTCCAATGCAGCTGTCCTGGTGAGGATATTCTAGAATGGTAGAATAACTTGAGCTAGCTGCCCCCTCCTCCCTTCCCCTTTCTCTCTTTTTCTCCTTCTCGCTCTCTTCCCTTCTTTCTTTTAATGTTTGTTTATTTTTGAGAGAGAGAGAGTATGAGCAGGGGAAGGGCAGAGAGAGAGAGGAAGACACAGAATCTGAAGCAGGCTCCAGGCTCCGAGCTGTCAGCACAGAGCCCGATGCGGGACTTGAACTCATGAACCAACTGTGAGTTCACAACCTGATTTGAAGTCAGACACTAAACCGACTGAGCCGCCCAGGCGCCCCTAGCCACCTTTTCTAGGACATGACTCATGCCCCCCTTTTGTTTCCATTAACAGGACGCCCCATCTGCTAAGCTCTCCTTGCATTGGTTGTTATTTATTTGTTTATATCCTGTCCTGTACCAAATGGAACTTGTAGATTTGTTCACCTGGGATCATCAGATGGCGCTGAAGACTGTCCACTTCCGGGCAGACCCGCTTTGGGGGCGCTGGGGTCACCCGTAAGCACGACGCCCTCAGCCGCTGTTAGTGGGTTGGGGTTTCCGCCACTGACCCTGTTTGCCCTTCTTGCCGCTGCTCCTACGCGCACTTGGGACCCCGCGGGTTCTTGCATCTCTGAATTTGGAGACGCCGGCACTTACTCCTGCTTGGAAGGAGGAACGGGAGTAAGTCTGATGCCAAGTCTGTAGTAAGCCTTTGGCTCTGTATTAGCCCACAGTGTGTGGGCACAGGGATCTTATGAATGGAAACTTCCAACCAAGTCTGCGATTCTAAAAACCCCCGTGTCAGCCGAAGAGAGGAAGTGTGTGTGAGGCTGCCGTCTCTCATTCCCGCCCTTTCCCTGCCCCGCCCTCCGTTAGTGGTCGGGGGACTCTGAGACTCCCCAAGCAGAGCCCCCCACGCCCCATCCCTGCAGGGGTCCAGGAGGGAAGAAGCCTGGGAGAGCGGGCGGGTTGCTGGCCGGGTGTGTGAGTCGTCAGCTGGGTCCCTGCCAGTATGTGTAGGGCCTGTTTTGGAGATCTGGCGTCAGATCAGACTGAAAGAAGCCTTCTGGGGCGCCTGGGGGGCTCAGTCAGTTGAGCGTCCGACTTCAGCTCAGGTCATGATCTCACAGTTCGTGGGTTCAAGCCCTGCGTCGGGCTCTGTGCTGACAGCTCGGAGCCTAGAGCCTGCTTCCGATTCTGTTTATATATATAATATATATATATTATATATATATATTATCTCCCCCTCCACCCCCTCCCCTCCCCTGCCTGTACTCTTTGTCTCTCTCTCTCTCAAAAATAAATACACATTAAAAAGTTGTTTTGTTGTTGTTGTTGTTGTTTTAATAAAATAATCCTTCTAGGCCCCAGATCCTGGCCTTCTGGGTTTTACTTTGGAAGAAGCGAAGAGAGACGCATTGGGAGGAACTGAAGAAAGTACGTCAAAGAGGCGCCTGGGCGGCCCCGTTGCGCGTCTGAGTCTTGACTTGGACTCAAGTCATGATCTCATAGTTTCGTGAGCTCAGGCCCTGCCTGTCACGCTCTGGGCTTCACAGTGTGGAGCCTGCTTGGGATTCTTTCTCTCCGCCTCTGTCTCTTCCCCTCCTGCACTTGCACTCTCTTTTTTCTCTCTCAAAATAAATAAACAAACTTAAAAAAAAAAACCCACCATAGAGAGGGAGCTCCTATGTGTTCAGTCACGGGCCTGCCCAGAAGGTATTGAAATCTGGACCCTGAACCTGGGAATGTGGCCTTACTTCACTTTACATTTTCCTTAAACGTTTATTTAATTTTGAGGGACAGAGAGAAAACGACTGACAAAAGGGAGGGCAGAGAGAGAGAGGGAGACACAGAATGTGAAGCAGGCTCCAGCTCTGAGCTGTCAGCACAGAGCCCGACCTGGGGCTCGATCTCATGAGGTGTGAGATCACGACTTGAGCCAAAGTCGGATGCTTAACGACTGAGCCACCCAGGTGCCCCGGATGTGACCTCACTTAGAATGAGTGTCTTTGCATGCGATCCAGTCGAGATGAGCCCATTGGGGTGCGCCCTGATGCACCGTGCCCTGTGTGTGTCCTTGTGAAGCAGGGAGATTTGGGACGCAAAGTCAGACACGCCTGTGTAGACGGAAAACAATGTGCAGACGCAGGGAGAAAGCCATCTGCCAGCCACGGGACCTCCGAGGTGACCAGCCCTGAGAAGGAGCCGACCTGCTGGCCCCTTGATTTCAGCTTTCCCAGAACCAGGAAGCCACAGCCTGCTGTTTGAAGCCTCCGCCTGTCTGTGACACTTCGTGAGAAAAGTCCCAGGAAAATGTTGCAGGAGCTCGTCCTGAGTCCCAGGAAGAGAATCGATCCCCCGCCTCTTCCCGGCATGAAGCTATTGCCTCATCGGGTTGGGTCAGACCCTCAAGGCGGCCTTGCCGTCCTCACTTACAGCTTCTAGATTGCTTACCTGCCCACATTTTGAGTTAGCACCCAGGACCCCAATGTCACCCCTCCACTCCTCTCCGGTACTCTCTCTCCATGCTTCCTGAGAACCCCATTTATTCTTGTCGACTCATACCTGCCACCGTCTGTCCCAAAAATGTACCCGGCCCTTGTGTTTGAGCAGGTGGAGTAGGATACACAGACGCTAAAGTGATCACCCTGCAGGCAGGAGGTTGTTATTATTATTCCCAGAGGTCCCTAGAAACAGGGGACACAGCCCTCCATGTGGGGCCCGTGGGGCAGCACCAGAGGAAGTGAGCAGGCAAAGAGAAAGAGGGGGAACTGTGGGCAGAAGCCTTTATTTCAGTCTAAGTAGGGGGGAAAATGGGCAAAGCCAGGGAAGTGAGCAGTATGAATGTGACCGGAGGGTGTGGGTAATGTTGGCGGGTGCTGGGTCATAGGGGCTGAGGAGGTGTCCCTGAGTGCAGACGTCTAATAAAAAGAAAAGGGTTGGGGGGGTGGTGTGGACTCCGAACTAATTAGTTTGCCTAGAGGCAAAATAGAGGGTGACTTGTTATCTCTAGGAATTAGTCAATCCTGGGAATGGTGGTTCCGGTCTACCAGCCCCAAATATCAGAGCATCAAGAATACAGAAAAGAAACAAGGCACCTGAGTGGCTCGGTTGGTTAGGTATCTGACTCTAGACTTCGGCTCACAGTCATGAGATCAAGCCCCGCCTCTGGCTCCACTCTGAGTGGGAAGCCTGCTTGGGATTCTCTCTCTCCCCCTCTCCCCGTCCCCCACTTGTATATGTGGATTGTCTCAAAAAGTAATACAGAAAAGAAGAAAATATACTTAATATATTGCGTTATCCAGTTTTACAGGGTTTTTTGATGGCTATTTCCACCCCGTCCAATTTACATGTTAAAGAATCCCACGTAAGTTAACAAGACTTCTCTGTAACATTTGCGAGATATGCCATATCTCTTGTCAGAAGACCAAGAAGAAAATCCGGTCTTGTTATTTCCCACCAGACATCCATGGACCCTGTGGTTTAATTTGTGTTTCTTCTTTGAAAGCTGTGACCTTCAGGGGAGAGCAAAGTTGGAATGCCACCAGGAGCCTCCGTTCTCTGTCCAGAGCTTCTAGCATTCAGAGAGATTCGAAGTTTCATCTGGCTGTTCCATTTATCTTCTTGTAGACTGATGCCTCCCCCTCCCCGGCCCCCCGCCCCCCGGCAGTTCCTTCCTCCACCTTCAAAGCCAGTAACCGGTTATTTTCCATCTCTGTTCCTCTGGTGCTAAGCCCTGTTTCTTCAGGAAGCCACTCCTCTCCTCCTCGTGGTCCATGTGTTCTCTGGACAGGTTGGTGTCCCCCTCAGATTTAAGGGTGAGATGTGACCTGGGTCCAGCCGAAATCTTTGGTTCAGGGAGGGCAGAGGAACCAGATTGGACCAGTCTGTCGGAGCATCCATTTCCTGTTGTTGCTGTAACAAATTATCACAAATGCAGTGACTTTATTTCTTTTTATAAATCTTTTTTTTTTTTTTAAGTTTATTTAGTTTGAGAGAAGAGAGAGCATGAGCAGGGGAGGGACGGGGGTGGGGAGAGAGAGAGAGAATGAATGGATGAATGAATGAATGAATGAATGAATGAGAGAATGAATTCCAAGCAGGTTCCACACTGTCAACACAGAGTCTGACGTGGGGTTTGATCTCATAAACCTTGAGACATGAGATCGTGACCTGAGCCGAAATCAAGTGTCAGACAATTAACCAACTGAGCCACCCAGGCTCCCTACAGACACAGTGACTTTAAAACAATGCTTATTTATCATCTTACCGCTCTGGAGATCAGAAGTCTGACACAGACCTTCCTGGGCTAAAATCAGGCTGTCCCTAGGGCAGCCGGTGCTCCTTTCTGGGGCTCCGGGGCGGGGGAGAGTTAATTTTCTTGACTGTTCAGGCTTCTTGAGTGCACCTGTATTCCTTGGCTGGCGCTTCCTTCCTCCACCTTCAAAGCCAGTAACCGTGGGTCTCGTTCTTTTCATGTCACATTGTTGACCCTCTTGTAGTCCCCTTTCCCCCTGAACCTCTCTTCTGCCCCCTCTTCCACTTTAAAGGACTTTGCGGTTACACTGGAGCCACCTAGATAATCCAGGATAATCTCCATAAGGCAAGGTCCTTCCTACGTCTGTGAAGTTCTTTCTACTTGGCACGTAAGGGAACATGTCCACAGGTTCTGGGGATTAGGGTATGGACGTCATTGGGGGAGGGTGGTTATGATTCTACCTACTGGTGAGATTCAGCTCTGTGACATTTGCTGGGTCTGTTGGAAAGAATCTTTTTCTTTTGGCATTCTGGAAAAGATAGGCTTTAAACCTCAAGCCGCTGGCCGTGGTCTTAGAACCATGAAGGGGGAGAGTCTGCTAAAGAAAGGAGCACGCCGAGCAGAGCAGGCCTGAATGCTTAGAGGAGCCAGGCCATGGCCTGCTGGTCTCCTTAGGGCCACCAAAGCCCACTTAGAATTTTTAGCCATTGTTTAGACCACTTCACCATCACCATCGTTACATGCCCCCTGCTGAGGTTAGGAGCAAAGAGCACACAAATGGGCCATGAGTGAGTCCTTCTTGTATTGCTCTTCTGAACACGGGGGGCAACTCTATGTTGGGAACACCTGGACCGAGTCCCCATGAGGAGTTTCATGGTGGTAGCATGTTGTTCCGGGGGTGACAGTTCTGTCTCTTCCTCCCCGATCCTCATCTCTCACTTGCCTGTTAGTTCTCGCATCTGTGAAATGATGGGGTCGGTGGACAGTATGTTCTTGGTGTCTACGTTCTGAATATTCATTAAATCTGCCGAATGGCACAGCCGGCAGGATACTTTGAACAGCCTTTCAGCCCAACTTCCTCACTTAACGGATGGGGAAACTGAGACCCAGAGAAGCTAAGAGGCTTTGTTGGAGAATGAACAGCTTCAAACAGCCCAGAGAAAACCAGGACTTCTGATCGCTAACCCTGTTTTACCACATTCCTGTAATTTCTTGACCAAGTTGAATGAATTCCCCTAAACTTGTAGAGTCTAGTGTCACTCGCTGATATAACTCCAGATATTTGCGAGTCTCAACCTGAGAACTGACATAACATTTAGCAGGTCTTCTTTTGCTAAGTTTGTTTTTAGAAAATAAAATCATTGTGTTTGCTAGTTTCCTCCCATTTTACATCTCACTGACAGTCATTGCAGTGCCAGAGAAGTAGATGGCTCTAGAATCTTCTCAGAGCCATCCCTGAGACTAAGCTGAGATCTGGAGACAACACCCAAATCCTCAAGAACTGTGAAAATTCTGCATCAAAGTATAAATCCTGGAGGATTCTGGGGCGGGTTTGGTCTGAGGGCGTGTCCCTCTGGACTCCTGTGGTGAATAAGTGAACTGAGGGCTAGTCTGGTTCTCCAGTGCAGTATAACAAACCACCCCCAGACTAGCTGCTTTAAGTCACAATGGCTTTTATTTTCACTTGGATTTGCTGTTTGGTCAGGGGGTCGGAGGGGAATAGCGCATTTCTGTTGCACTTGACATTGGCTACGGTGGTTTAAACGCTGAGGCCGGTGTCCTCTGAAGGCTCGCTCACTGTCCTCCCTGGAGGTACGTGCCGGCCATCACCTGGGACCGCTGCTGCCGCTGCTGGCCACATACCCACACGAGGCCGCTCCGTGTGACTTTGGTTTCCTCACAATATGGTGGCTGGGCTGTAGGACTGGGTGTCCCTATGCCCTGGCCTGGGATGGCATTTCTGTCGTGTTTTATTTAAGGAGATGGTCACAAAGGCTCTCCCGGTTTCTTTCTAGAGGACAGAAATGAATTTCATCTCCTGACAGAACAGTGGGAAGGTACTGACAGGGCAGACATGACTGGAAACGCTTCCATTTTGAAAACTGCCATGGACCTTGTGTCTGAAGCCAGGCGTTGATTTAGGATATCCAGAGATGGGCAGCAGTGCTGGGCTCCGTTTTCTTTTTGTGCCTTGGGGTTTTTGTTTTGTTTTGTTTTGTTTTGTTTTGTTTTGGTAACTGGTACGAAATTGAGAGGCCAGAATGGTTTAGGCTGATCTTCCTCAAACCTCAGAGGAAATGCTCTTTGTCTTGAAGGAGCTATTTGATACTTTTGACCATGAGAGATTTAAGAAGGACTGAAGGCTAATTACTTGACCTTGTGATTAGGAAATGCCTGCATCCAATCCCTTGCTGAATGTTACCTCAGCCCTTTCCCCCCAGCTTACAGGAAGCTGTGTCTTCCACCATTTGCTATTTTCTACTAACTCAATACCAGTAGCCTCACCCGTACTGGTACCAAGGGAACCCATCATGTGAGTAGGCAGAGCAACAGCGCAGCTCACTTCAGAGGTCATGGTAACATGAAGTCATGAGCACAAACTCTAAACCAGAAGACAGAGCGCCTGTTGAAGTAGAACTGAATAGACAGATGAGGACTTTAATGCAATGGCCTTTCAAGGAAATAGGAGGACAGCACAAAAACCAAAAACATGGGAAAAAACCCACACCAAAAAAACCCCACGAAAAATAAAAGGCTTTGTGGAACTAAAGCACTGTTTCCATATTATAAACTCCCCGCCCCCCTCAGATGTATTAAAAATAATAGTCACTGTCAGAAATGTAATTACTGTTCTGGAAGATCAAGAGCAACACATCCCTCATCCCACAGAACAAGGACATTTAGAGGTTAACAAACATGAGGGATAAGATAAGAAACTTGGAGATTAGATCCGAGAGACTTAAATACCTAAAGGGGGAAATAGGACCTGAAGAAAAGGACCAATAGTTAAACAACAGGAGCAGAGTTCTCTGAGCTGAGGAGTCAGGCGGGATCAGTGAATGTTCCAAGCTACATGTCTAGGCATTTCCGGTGTAGTTTTAGAATTTTGTGGATGAAGAGAAAGTTATACATATCTGGACAGGCAGAACCAAAAGAATTAAACTGATACCAGACTACTTATCAGCTGTTCTAGAAGGTAGAAGACCACAGGACAGTGTCTGTAGGCTATTTGGGACAAGAAGGTTGTGATCAGAAATCTTACATCAAGCCCAGTTACCACTCATTTTCAAGGTTAACACATGAAGGCCTTGGAATTTATGCTTAATATAATTATTTATTTGAGAGAGAGTGTGCTTGTATAAGCAAGAGCAGGCAAGAGAGAGAGAAAATTCAAGCAGGCTCCATGCTTGGCACAGAGCCCGACATGGGGCTCAATCCCCATGAGACCATGAGATCATGACCTGAGCCAAAATCAAGAGTCGGACGCTCAACCAACTGAGCCATCCAGGCTCCCTATTGTAGCTTATTACCTATTAAGGGCATGGCGGCCCAGAGTTTACTCTCCGTGTAACTTAGCTGTGGAAGACAGTTGGCAAAATGGCAAATCCAAGAGAGATCTCCAGACCCTGGAGGACAGGAAAGAGTGGTGAGCATTGATCTGTGATGAATGGATAGCTTAGCCTAAACAGTTGAGATCATTTTGACCAGGAATCTATAGTGGTGTCAAGTCATGATTCTTGCAACGGAATAGACAGACGGTAAGGAAAGACTCTAACAGCATCCCAAAGTTCAATCTCCACCAAACTGGGGAGCAGGGGTGGGATCTGGGACTAGGAGAGGGTGACTGGAAAAGTAAACATGTTGTAAATGTTTCCTTTCATGGATCTCAGGAGGAGAGTGTGGAAATAAAACAGGTTGGTGAAAGGGACATACTTATGTTTGGATACGTTAATTGAGGAAAATAGGTTCAATTATGATCTTGCGGGTAAAAAAGTTCTTTTATGAGTTGAAGTGGGGGTCTCCTCTCCTCCCCTGCGTAGCTGTTCTCCATCAGGGAGAAAGCTTGCAGATAGATCTGTATCTCGTCATCTACCTTGATATGCCTGACCCCAGACACACTTCGGTTTGGATTACTTTGCCCGGAAAAGTTTTCTCCATGAACTCTAACCCGAGGGCCTCATCCGTACCCTTGCT
The DNA here is from genome assembly GCA_004023785.1 of Mungos mungo. Taxonomy (NCBI): domain Eukaryota; kingdom Metazoa; phylum Chordata; class Mammalia; order Carnivora; family Herpestidae; genus Mungos; species Mungos mungo. Next base: position 140,695 of record PISW01003873.1, read on the forward strand.
CTGCACCCCACAGCGTCAGCATAGACCCTGGTCTGCCTAATTTCATTTATGGCTCCACCTCTACCTTGGAGCCTTCCCAGTGTGGCTTGGAGACGGAGTCACACTTGAGAAAGAATGTGGGGTTATAGGAAGTGGGTAGAAGTGATGTAGAATGTGGACCTCCCAACTGGGAAACAGGACAGGTAATAGTTACAAGAAGGAATGAACAGAGAGGTTGCTGGAAGGGGTTGTAGGGGGTAAGGAAGGACACGGCAAGCAAGGACCCCAACGTTTTGCCTAAAGGGGGACTCTTGAGGCAAAGAAGGGCACCCTTCTTAGCAAAATAATAGTTCATGGCTCTCCCAGAGCCTTGCCTGCCAAAAAATGGCAAGGGAAGAGGAAGTCCACATTTGTGGCCGTGGTGACTTGTGTCTGAACCGGGGTGAGGCTTGCACGTCACCCAGGAACCGTGCACGGGCTATCTGGCCATTCTCGTGTCCCAGACTTGGACCTTGGAGACCCATACTTGTGAGCCACTTTCCGTTGGACTGGAATCCTGGTTTATTTTTAAAACCGTGCCCAGAACCACAGACCAGAAAAAGACCTTGACAAGACATTGCATCTTGTCCTTAACTTCAGAGAGCATCACAGTTTAAATTCCGCCCCAGAGAACCCTTGTGCGATGACAGGTGTCAAGAAAATGCTCTCAAGGGGGGCTTGGACTCCGTCCATCGTCAGGAAGGCTTTCTCCTGTTTCCACGTCATGCCCTGCTCCCTCCGCCGCTGGGGCAGAATACAGCCCTGGTCTCTGACGCAGGGTAAAGTGATGTGTGGGCGCCACGCTTTTTACTAGATTCTGCCACCCCCAGATCGTGCTCTAACCCCCCCTTGGACCCACAAAGGTCCCAAACCCTCGGAATCCACAGTGACAGAGAGAAGGTTCAGGTGGAAGTTGTGTGATGAGCTGGGGCTGCCAGGACAAAGCGCCACCGACCAGGACCTCAAACAGCAGACGTTCCTTTCCTTGTGACTCTGGAGCCCGGAAGCCTCAGCCCAAGAAGCCCGCAGGTCTGGTTTCCCTCAGAGCCCGCCCTCCTTGGCGTGCAGACGGCCACTGGCTCCCTGCGTCTTCACCTGGTCTTCCCCGGTGTGCGCCTGTGTCCTAAATGCTCACGAGGACTGCGGGTGTGTTGGATAAGGGCCACTACTAATGACTTCATCCTACAGTTACCACCTCTGTCCCCTCTGTGAAGACCCTGTCCCCCAAGAGTCTCACGGTCTTCAGGACTGGCGATTAGGACCCTCCCCACATGACTTCGGGAGGGGGAATGCAGGTTAGCCCATAGCCAATTCAGAGATCAGGTAACCCCCAAGGCCGCTGTATCCACACCTCAAAACTACTTCTGAAATCATGGGGAATCCCAATCTTCACAACCCTGGTCCGTGTGTGATGAATTGTGAGAGACTGAAAAATCAAAGTCATTTACAGTAACCCATTCAGATGCCTAAAAACGTAAGTATTTATAAATATATATAATCATAGCTAACTGGTATTAAATAGTAGAGTATATCATATGTAGCTTTATGTATTATATACTGTATACATGTTGTTCCCTCATGGAGCATAGAGTTACCGGCAAGATACAAGTCATGTTTAAAGACTTAGCCGTAATGAATACTAAGACACTCAAGGCTTAAACGTCTTGTTTGTGGTGAAGGGACTAGTAATCTTGGGGCTCAAAAGTGCCCGTGGGAAAGGCTGATATTCTTGGAGGGACTGACAGGAAGGCATGTTGAATGGGGTAGGGCTTGGATTAAAAAAATAAAAACGACGCCTGGAGGGGCACCAGGGTGGCTCAGTCAGTTGAGCGTCTGACTCTTGATATCAGCTCAGGTCATGATCCCGCAGCACCGCTGTGGGATTGAACCCCCACGTCCGGCTCTGCGCTGTCTGCGTGGTGCCTGCTTGGGGTCCTCTCCCTCTCGCTGCCCCTCCCCTACTTGCACGCACACACTTCCTCTCTCTGTCAAAATAAATACCCTCCCTCCCTAGGTATCTTGGGAGCAGCAGAAAAATTCCCTTTTTGGGAATAGGGGGAAAGTATCATTTGGAGAAAATCTAAAATATATGCAGTGCTTGAAAAACGCCTCTTAGAAATGGATTTATTTGGTTAACCTTTGCAAAATTAAGACATGTTTTTTATAACTTGGTTTGTTCATAAATGTATCCTATGTGGTACAGAATCCCATTTGCACTCTCTTGTAATACATTTATGTTAATTTTTAAAGGCTTTTCTTTTTAGAGCAGTTTTAGATTTATAACAAAGCTGAGAGGGAGGCACAGAATTTCCTGTAACCCCCCGCCCCCACCCAGGCGTAGCCTCCCGGCTTCTCAGCATCACTCAGCCAAATGTTACATCCCTCCCCCCAGGATGAACGTACATCGACACATTATGATCACCCAACACCCATAGTTTACCTTAGAGAGCCCTTGATGTGCATTCCACAGGCTTGGACACACGTATAACAATACATATCCGTCCTTATCATAGCAGGCAGCATTATAACAGCCTGTATTTTCACTGCCTTAAAACATTATTTTTTTTAATTGCGGCAAATTACACCCAACATGAAATTTACCATCTTAACCATTTTTAAATATGTAATCCAACAGCATTAAGTCCATCCACGCTGGGGTGCTGTCCTCACCCCCATCCATCCACCCTTCATCTTGCAAACACTGAGACTCTGTCACCATGAAGCGGTGACCTGACCTTCCACTCTCTGCCCCTGGAAGCTACCTTTGTGATGATACGTCTTAAAATACCTACTCTCTGCATTGCAGAGGAGTTAGAAAATTTAGAACACCAAGAGCAAAGCAGGGGAGTGGTTCCTAACATTTTTTCTTATTTGAGAGAGAGAGAGCGAGCGAGTGTGAGCCAGGGAGGGGCAGAAAGTGAGAAACTCCCAAGCAGTCTCTGTGCTCAGTGTGAGCCCGACGTGGGACTCGATCCTACAATCCTGAGATCTTGACCTGAATTAAAATCAGTAGTCGGATGCTTAATTAAGACTGAGCTGCCCAGGCGCCCCTGTTCTCATTTTTAATATTCACATGAAAGTCCATTTGTTTAAACAATCCCCTTTGAATTTGGGGGTAGGTGGGGGAATCTTTGGATTTTTTACCCCACTATGTCCATAAAAAGCAAGGGGCTGGAGACAGAGGATGAGGTCAAAATGCAGACCTCCGTAAACAGTGCTCCGATGGCCTTTCTTAGAGTTAAACCTCTGTCTGTACCTTCCATTGTTTCTTCAGGATGAGTTCCTCCATTTCAGTTACTTTAAGGAAGGTTTTCTACATTGTTAGGCTTTTGATGCCTACTGCCAAGTTATACCATTTAATGATTCTGCGGACGGGCATGCCTCTTTTCCAGCTCCAGAAATCCAGGGTCCTGTTCCTTAGAACACAAATGATAGATGGATGTGGTTTTGCAAACTCAAGTTTTACAGGACTCACAAGGGAAAGGTATCCGCCTTCCCACCATGATGCCGCTCTCAGCCCTGCTCTCGGGAGGCGGTTGCATTTAATGGCTTCTGTTTTTAGTGCCTCTGGCGGTTTGCCTCCCACGTCCCTAAACAAAGGTCTATACTGCGAGTTCTCGCTCATACCCACACACACGTTACACACCATTTACTTCCCGTCGTGGAGAGGAGGCTTGGCTTCTGTCACCCACGTTCCCCTGTACCCAATTTCCAAGTCAACAGAGCACTGTTCTACCTGATCGGGTCACGTCTCCCTGCCAGGGAGGGGCCTGATTCTCTCGATCGGCTTTAGGGAGCGTTCATTCACCTCTCCCTGGGCAACCCCAGCGTCTGTCTATGGTCTTCTTCTTTCTCGTTCTCTCCTCTCCTTTCCTTCCTTCCCTTGCACCCTTTTCTCTTTGTCTCTTACATTTCTTTCTCTCTTGGGCTCACGGTTATTAGGTCTCACATGCTTTGTCCGTAGGTCGATTCTACAAAAGTCAGTTGACTGCTTAAATGTTGTTGATTGTAGGACGAAATACTGTGTCAGCTCTATCTCCTGCTCTGCGTTTCCAACGTGGAGAGACCCGTTCACGTAGAGGGTCTTCCATTTTACCACTTCTTCAATCCTGCGTCATTTTACTTTGACTCGTATTTGAATCCTGTCTTTCTTGAGCCCCCCCCCCCCAGAATTGTATGAATTATCTTTTGTTCTTTTTTCATGACGGGAGAATCTGAGGCTTTCATACTTCCAACTTACCCATTCTGTCTGTTGAGCGTTCTCCTCAAGTTAAAGGCTACTGAATTCTGATGTGGATTGATTTACTGCTTTCTAAGCCTCTTGCAAGGCCTGCAGCCTGGACTTGCACCTGCTGCCATCCAGTTAGCTCTCTCACTTCTTACTGGGCTCCCGTCTTACTCTGATTTATCTGGAGTGCATCCTCAAAGAGTTTTCTCAAAAAGGAGTTCCTTCCCTCCTGTTTCTGCAAATGATGTTGTTTTGCCTCTATGCTTGACTGACAAGTGACCCTAGTAAAATTTTTTCAGATGGAATTCAGATTGAATTCTCACCGAGAACTTTGGAATTGTTCTGTTTTATTCTAACACTGGTTCTTGCTTAAAATTCCTACTTCGGGTCTGATCGCTGTGGTTTGCATGGCATCCACCTCTCTGCCAGCTTTTTTTTTTTAATGTTTATTTTTAAAAGAGAGACAGAGCACGAGTGGAGGAAGGGCAGAGAGAGAGAGAGGAAGACACAGAATCGGAAGCAAGCTCCAGGCTTCAAGCTGTCAGCACAGAGCCTGATGTGGGGCTCGAACCCAAGGACTGTGAGATCATGACTAAGCTGACTAAGCCATCCAGGCGCTCCCCAGTCCTCCTTTTTATAGCCTTTGGTTGCTGCTAAGAGAGTGTCTTTGGTGGTTGGTCAGCCATTGGGTCCTTCTCCCGTGTTTGTGCTGACAGATCCCAGCCGGCCCTCAAGTTCTTTCTCACCAAGGGCAGCCCCTCCGCCACTGGTGTACATCCTGGGACAGCTAGGTATTCTGTGAAGACCTTGAGGGAAAAGCTAAGAACTGCTCTACAGATTTTAAGACTGGAGAACCATGGGCAATTTAAGGAATAACAAATAACTATACTTTTACTCAGGATCAAATTACTCACAGGATGAGATCCTCCACTGTGAGCGTGTTAAGCTAGGATTGTATTGAGCTGTCGCAACAGAGAATCCACGTATGATGGCTCAGAACAGAGTTTATTTCTGTCAAAAATAAGCCCATGCATAAATGATGGTTAGAACAGTCGCTGGATCAGTGATTCAGTGATGTCAGGTCTGATGTCTCTTCCTTTCTCTTTGCCATTCCTTTGTGGTTACAAAATGGCTGCCACCGCTCTGGCCATCGCATCTGCATTCAAAACAGGAAGAGGTGACCGAGCTTGACAGCTGTGTCCTGTTTGTTTTTAGCAGGAAAGCAGAGTTTTTCTGGATGACCCTGTGTCACACTTCTGCTTTTGTCACGCAGCCTGGGACCAGATCCAATGGGTACTACTAATTTCAGGGAACATTGGGATAGTATTGGCTTTCTGCCTTTTACAACGTGCGGCAGCAAGGAAGGCAGTGGTGGATGGTGGCTTTCGGAGAACCGTGTAATGGACAGAGTCCACCAGAACGAGGGAAACGGGCAAGAGAGTGAGCGAAAGCATTTGTGCCCAACTGTATCAAGGTTGCACTACTTTAGTTTTTAAATTTATTCTATCATTATTATTATTATTTAATGTTTATTTTTGGAAGAGAGCACAAGCTGGGGAGGGACAGAGAGAGAAGGGGACACAGGACCCAAAGCAGCCTCTGCTCTGTCAGCAGTGGGCCCATTGTCGGGGCTCAAACTCACGAACGGAGAGATCATGATCTGAGCCAAAGTCTGATGCTCAACCTACTAAGCCGTCGGGAGCCTCATGCACTCCCCATTTTTAATAATTTTTTAACATTTATTTTTGAGAGAGAGAGAGAGCACGAGCAGAGAAGGGGCAGAGAGAGAGGGAGACACAGAATCCGAAGCAGGCTCCAGGCTCCAAGCTGTCAGCACAGATCCCGATACGGGGCTCGAACCCACAAACCATGAGATCATGACCTGAGCTGAAGTCAGATGCTTAACTGAAGGAGCCCCCCAGGCGCCCCACGCGCTCTGTTTTAGTGGGCATTAGAGAGTGCAGGCATGCCCTGCTCCCAGTACATTCTCATCGTGCCTCTGCTTTTACAAAAGACCTCCATTAGTACCTGTTTTCGCTACTGGGAAGAAATCCAAAGAGCACTTTCGAGGTGGAAGAGGTGAAAAAACAAAGTAGCACTCTGCCTTGTTTCGCAGCAAACCCCGACGGAGGCAGCGACAGTGACCCCGCCCCGCGCCTCCCCGGGAACTGCACTAGGCCTCTCCTCGTCAGGTCACCACGGCTTTGAACCCCCGGCTGTGGCCCTCTGTGCTCTCTCTCGATTTGTTATCTTTATTTTAATGTTTTCTTTATTTTTGAGAGAGCGCACGCAGGGGAGGGGCAGAGAGAGAGGGAGACAGAAGATCCGAAGTGGGGGGCTCTGAGCTGACAGCACGGAGCCCGATGTGGGGCTCGAACCCGTGAACAATGAGATCATGACCTGAGCCGAAGTCAGACGCTTAAGGGACTGAGCCACCCAGGCGCCCCATGGGAGACATGGAATCTAAAGCAGGAGCCCGGCTCAGAGCCTGATGCGGGGCTCGTACTCATGACCATGAGATCAGGACCTGAGCCAAAATCAAGAATCGGACACTTACCCAACTGGCCTCCCAGGTGCCTCAAATATTTGAGGGAGATTTATTTCGAGACAGAGAGGGAACAAGCGGGGGGTGGGGAGCAGCGAGAGAGGGAGCCAGAGAACCCCAAGCAGCCTCCACGCGGTCAGCGCAGAGCCTGATGCAGGGGCTCGGTCTCAGAAACCAGGAGATCATGACTGGAGCCACCCAGCCGCCCTGATGTATCTTCTGTGTTCTTGACGCTCCGGTGTCTGTGGCCTCACTGACCCTGAGGACAGTGCCCCGCCGAGGCCCCGCCCATTGCTGGGGGGAGTGGGCAGCCGGCCTGCAGGCACCGGTGTGAGACGCACACCCGGCCACCCCTCAGTCTGTACCCTGCCTTGTCGTGGGCTCCTGCAGCCTGGACACGGTGCTCCGCCTGAAGCCACCCGGGGCCACCCTGATCGCCTGAGCCCACCGCCAGGATTGTCCGCACCGTGCGGTCCTGCGGGGGGTTCGCTCCGCTCACCCTGCCTCCCGTGAAGTCGACCACCTTTCTCTTTACTCTCTCTGCTCCCGGTCGGGCCCTTCCCCGGGGGGCTGCATGGCATGCGTGTCCCCTGATTGTAGGACTGTGTGACACCCCCTCAGGGCGGTCCCTGCCATGTCTGTGTGCCTGTCATAGCTGAAGAAGACAAATCCTGGGTACTTTCATTTCATTTTATTTTTTTATTTCTTTAATTTTATTTTCTTCTATTTCCTGTTTATTGTATTTATTTGTTTTATTTTTAATTTAATGTTATTTATTTACTTGTGTATTTTATTCACTTACTCTGTTTATTTTCTTTTATTTTTTAATTTAATTTAATTTTTATTTTATTTTATTTTTTTGGTATTTTATTTTGATTTATATTGATTTTCACTTTATTTTTATTTTTTGTTTTATTTCAATTAATTTTTTTTTTTAAGTTTATTTATTTTTGAGAGAGGGAGCAAGGCAGGGGCACAGAGAGGGAGGGAGAGAGAGAGTCCTGAGCAGGCTCTGCACGTGCCGGCGCAGATCCCGGTGCCGGGCTCGATCCCGTGAACTGTGCGGTCAGGGCCTGCGCCTAACTCAAGAGTCAGGTGCGTAACTGACTGAACCACCCAGGCGCCCCTGTTTTAATTTTGTGTTTATCAGGACCTGAGCTGAGATCCAGAGTCGGACACTTAAGGGCGCCTGGGTAGCTCAGTCGATTGAGCGCCGACTGGCTCAGGTCTGATCTAGTCTGTGAGTTCAAGCCCCACATCAGTCTTGCTGCTGTGAGCACAGAGCCCGCCTCAGGTCCCCTGGCCCCCTCTCTCGGGCCCTCCCCGACTTGCACTCTCTCAACAATAAAACATTAAAGAAAAAGTCAGTTGCTTAACCAACCAAGCCGCCCAGGTGCCCCTTTCCTGGGTACGTTTTAAAACGGTGGCAAATTGCTTGTAGCTACAGCACTTACAGAGCCCCTCATAGGCATGAGGCCAAAGGGAGCGAGGGAGGCTTTGGGGGAAGAATGTGCACGGACCGCGGGGGTGCTGGATGGGGGTGGTGGCAGTGACCCCGACATCAGCTCCCAGTGGTGCTGGAGGGAGGTCAGGGCTGAGCCCCCCGGGGCTGGCCTGGGACTGCGCCGATACAAAGGGAGCGGCAGATGCTGAAAAATATTAGTGATAGGAAGTTAAGAGGATCTGGCACCTTTTGGGTGTTGCAAGTTAGTGACTTCGCATCCCGAAATGGTTTGTAAGGAGGCTGTTTCTGCTCGAAAAGCCGCCTTACGGCTTCAACCAGTGACTTCCCAAGTGGCCGCTGAAAAATCCTCATTGCTTAGCTCACAGTCCAACTAAGCGTCTGTCCCTGATGAAGCCAGAACTCCTGGGTAGAGAATGAGGAGAGATTTCCGGAGTCAAGATGTGGTGTAGTGAATATTTCCTCCTGCTCCACATTTCCGAAAGTACATTTGGTACCCAGGAGGTAGTGGTTGCATGGTGTGATGTGAAGTATGTTTTCATATTTTTTATACAGTTGGGAAGTGATGGGTTAGCTCACACTGAAGTAGTTCATTTACTGCAGGACTTGTCAGAACCTTTACTAGTTTACTGAGACTCCATCAATGGAGAATATAGCATTCAGTGTTTCCTTAGTTGTCCACGGGACCTTTTTCTTCAGTGTTTTACAAGTCTGTGCAGGGAACACATTTTGACAATTGCCACTGCGACCTAATGAGCTCGTGTATAATGCCGATGACAATCAGGATTTTTGTGGGTGGTGTTGATTGTTCCCCTGAAGCTCATAAGTAGAACAATGCACAATTTTTAGACCGGTTTGCCAGGGTTCTGTTTTGCGGTAGTCTGTTGATGTAAAAAATAAAATAAAAAGAGAGATGACTTGTACCCAGATGTCCCCTACACAGTACTTGTCATCCTGCCCAGTGACTCATCCCCTGAAAATGGTAGCGTTCATTGTCTTGATAATGGATGATGTTCTGTCTTTCATTTGCAAAGATGAGGCCAAAAATACCAGGCTTCCTAAAAATAGCATCACCTCTAGCCCACCTCCCTTCCCGGGAAGATTACCTTCCGTTGGTCAGTCTTCAGTGCTCTGGTGAAATGCTTCTGGAGTGACAGACGGAAGTCCCAGAGGAGTGGAAAATCAGGCCAAGTGACCTTTCTTGCTCCTTCCAACTCCATATCGATGAGTCTTTCAGTCAGTAAAACGTGTTCTAGAATTTTCCTAAATCCTTTTGACCATCATAAATAAGTTTTATGGCCCCAATTAAAAAAATTTTTTTTAATGTTTATTTATGAGACAAACAGAGCATGAGCAGGGGAGGGGCAGAGAGAGAGGGAGACAGAATCGGAAGCAGGCTCCAGGCTCCGAGCTGTCAGCACAGAGCCCGATGCGGGGCTTGAACTCACGGACTGCGAGATCACGACCTGAGCCGAAGGCGGACCCTCAAGGGTCTGAGCCGCCCCGGTGTCCCTGGCCCCCATTTTTTAAGAGCAGACTCGAGCGGAATCCATCTCCAGCACAAGAGACTCTCCTCCAGGGGACCGGCATTCGCTCCTTTCTTAGCAGCCGTGTGCAGACTGTGTTTCTTACCGGTTATTCTAGTTTTCCTGCAGTGGATGTGCGCGTAATTGCTCCAGCTATAGCTGGCCGGGTGCCCTGAAACTCAGCTCCTTCTTTTAAGCAAAAAGTAGTGAAAAGTTTAAAGAAAGTGTTCATATGCACAAGCTTTATATGTTATATCTGTATAATTAATAGCATGATATGTACATTTTATGTTTATATTATATGTACATTGAATATATGGTACATATATTATATATATGATTTTTATATAGTATATGATATATAGGGTGTATGTGTATGTATTATCTTTAAGTAGAATATAGAGAATCAGTGGACATAATTATTTTTGTTTGTTTTTAGTCTTATGGGATTGTGGTAATCATTGATACAAGAATAGGCTTAATATTTAATGCTTGGTTTTTGTTATTTTGTTACATTATCTATTGTTTGATCCATTGATTACCTATATTCTTATATGTTCTGAAACATTAAGAGAGCCATGAACCTACTACACAAACTTAGAACCAAATCATGACCTGGACACCTGGGAGGCTCAGTCAGTTAAGCGCCCGACCTTGGCTCAGGTCATGATCTCATGGTTCATGAGTTCGTGCCCCACATCGGGCTCTGTGCTGACAGCTGGGAGCCTGGAGCCTGCTTCGGATTCTGTGTCTCCCTCTCTCTCTGCCCCAGCCCCACTCCGGCTCTGTCTCTCGCCCTCTCTGTGTCTCTCAAAAATCAAAATAAACATTAAAAAAAAAAAATAGAACCAATCACTATCAATTAAGCCACCGTGTACCCTCCACGTCCGATTTCCCTTGGTTTCGCGGAGAGAACCACTCTCTGGATTTTGTGGTGGCAATCCTGCCTTCTTCTCACTTCACGACATCTGTATTTATCCCCTAACAGTATGTTGTTTAGTGATGTTTGGTTTTGAGCTTTATGCAAATGGTATGATTTAAATGATCTTTCTGTTACTTATTTCCTCCATTCCACATCGTACTTCCAAGAATCATCCCTTGTTGTTTTGGGTAAATTTTATTTCACTACTTATTACTGTGTGATATGTCATAATGTGGCTATCTCCCAGCATCTTTAATTCTCTCTTCCTTTGAGTGTTAGTTTTAAGTCCAGTTAGTTAACACACAGCGTTATGTTGATGTCCGGTGTAGAGTTGATTGCTTCAACGTGTTTGCACATCACGTGGTGCCCGTCTCCGTAAGCACACTCCTAAATCCCCTCCGCCTCTTTAACCTCCCCTCCCACCTTCCCTCCAGGAACCATCAGTTTGTTCTTTTTTGGGGGGGGTAATTTTTTAAAATAATAGTTTGTTTTTTAATTTACATCCTAGTTAGTTAGCATAGAGTGCAACAGTGATTTCAGAAGTGGATTCCTTACTGCGCCTCGCCCAGTAAGCCCCTCCCCCCTCCCCCAACCCCTCCTGCAACCCTTTGTTTGTTCTCTATATTTAAGAGTCTCTCCTGTTTTGTCCCCCTCCCTGTTTTTATATTAGTTTTGCTTCCCTTCCCTTATGCTCATCAGTTTTGTATCTTAAAGTCCTCATATGAGCGAAGTCATATGATATTTGTCTTTCTCCAACTGACTAATTTTGCTTAGCATAGTACCTTCCAGTTCCATCCACCTGGTTGCAAATGGCAAGATTTCTTTCTTTTTGATTGCTGAGTAATACTCTTTTTGATTGCTGAGTGTGTATACACACACACACACACACACACACACACACATATGTATACACACACACACACACACACCACATCTTCTTTATCCATTCATCCATCGATGGACATTTGGGTTCTTTACGTACTTTGGCTATTGTTGATAGTACTGCTGTAAACATTGGGATGCATGTGCCTCTTTGAAACAGCACACCTGTGTCCCTTGGATAAATACCTAGTAGTGTAATTGCTGAATCGTAGGGTAGTTCTATTTTTAATTTTTTGAGGAATCTCCATATCGTTTTCTGGAGTGGCTGCACCAGTTTGCATTTCCAAGTTTGTTCTCTTTCATTAGGAGTCTGCTTCTTGATTTCTCTCTTTTCTCCCTTTGCTCATTTTTTTTGTTTCTTAAATTCCACGTAGGAGAGAAATCACTTGTCTTTCTCTGACCGACTTATTTCGCTTAGTGTCTACTCTCTAGCTCTATCCATGTCGTTGCAAATGACATGATTCAATATTTTTTATGGCTGAATAGTAGTCCACACTATTGCTTAAAAAGAATTTTTTAAAAATCTTTATTTATTTTTGAGAAAGAGAGAGAGAGGGAGACACAGAATCTGAAGCAGCTCCAGGCTCCAAGCTGTCAGCACAGAGCCCGATGTGGGGCTTGAACTCATGGACCACGAGATCATGACCTGAGCCGAAGTCGGACGTTCACCCAACTGAGCCCCCCAGGCACCCCGTACTACGACTTCCTTATGCGGTCACCAGTTGGTGGACCCTTGGGCTGCTTCCGTATCATGGCTGTTATAAATGTGCTGCTCTAAACATAGGGGGGCATGTTCCCCTTTGAATTAGTATTCGTGTATTCTTTGAAACCCAGTAGTGAGATTGCTGGATCATAACGTAATTCTATTTTTAACTTTTCGAGGGCCCTCCTCACCGTTTTCCACAGTGGCTGCACCATTTTGCACTCCCACCAGCAGGGCACATCCTCGCTGACACCTGTTGTTTCTTGTGTTGTTGACTTTAGCCATTCTGATTGGTGTGAGGTGGTGTCTCACTGTAGTTTTGATTTGCATTTTCCCTGATGATGAGTGATCATGAACATCTTTCCATATGTCTCGTGGCCATCTGTATGTGTTTGGAGAAATGTCTGTTCATGCCTTCTGCCCATTTTTAATTGGATTATTTGCTGTTTGGGTGTTGAGTTTTATGAATTCCTTGTATCTTTTGCATACTAACTCTTTAACAGATATGTCATTTGCAAATATATTCTCCCATTCCATAAGTTGCCTTTTAGTTTTGTTGATTGTTTTTCTTCTCTGTGTAGAAGACTTTTTATTAAGTCCCAGTAGCTTATTTTTGTTTTTGTGTCCCTTGCCTCAGGAGACATATCATGAAAGAAGTCTCAACAGCCAACATCAAACAAATTATTGGCCGTGTTCTCTAGGATTTTTATAGTTCATGTCTCACATTTAGGTGGTTGCTGTTGGTGTTTTCTTTTTTTTTTTTAAGTTTATTGTCAAATTGGTTTCCATATAACACCCAGTGCTTCTCCCCACAAGTGCCCCCCACAATGACCATCACCCCCTTCCTTCCATCCCCCTCCCCCTTCAGTCCACAGTTCGTTTTCAGTATTCAGTAGTCTCTCATGATCTGTGTCCCTAACTCTCCCCAGCTCTCTTTCCCCCTTCCCCTCCCTATGGTCCTCTGTTAGGTTTCTCCTGTTAGACCTATGAGTGCAAACATATGGTATCTGTCCTTCTCTGCCTGACTTATTTCGCTTAGCATGACACCCTCGAGGTCCATCCACGTTGCTACAAATGTCCATATATCATTCTTTCTCATGGCCATGTAATACTCCATTGTATATATATACGACATCTTCTTGATCCACTCATCAGGTGATGGACATTTAGGCTCTTTCCATGATTTGGCTATTGTTGACAGTGCTGCTATGAACATTGGGGTGCATGTCCTCCTATGCATCAGCACTCCTGTATCCTTTGGGTAATTTTCATTTAAGTTTATTTTGAGAGACAGTGCGCCCGAATGGGGGAGGGGCAGAGAGAGAAGAAGGTGAGAGAGAGAGAGAATGCCAAGCAGTCTCAGTGCTGTCAGCACAGAGCCGGACATAGGGCTCGAGCCCACAAACCATAAGATCATGACCAGAGCCAAAATCAAGAGTTGGATGCTTAACCAGCTGAGTCACCCAGACACCCTGCTGTTGGTGTTTTGATAGGGATTGTGTTAAATGTGAGATTGTTTTGGGTAGTATAGACATTTAAACAATATTTGTTCTCCCAATCCATGAGCATGGAATATCTTTCCATTTCTTTGTGTCGCCTTCAGTTTCTTTCATCAGTTTCTTTTTTATGGTTTTCAGAGTACAGGTGTTTCACCATTTTGGTTATGTTTATTCCTAGGTATCTTATTATTATTGGTGGATCTAAAAGATTCTCTTTTTGATAGATTTTTTTTCCTCTCCTTTTTAAAAATTTTACAAAAATCCCACAAAACCAAAAAACCGCCAGGGATGTTTTATAAATGTCTCCTGGTAAAGGTGCAGGGGTTTCTTCTATAGGATAGTGTTTGTTCTTGAATGTAGGTTTCAGCTCATTAGTGGTGATAGAATCGACTTAGTGAGCATCAAAGAAAGTATTAGAGTGCATCAGACCTGGAGTTAATATTCTGTTTTGTTCTGTACAAAGATGTTTGTGTACTGAGTTTCAGATACAAGATAATGACACATGGTTTTCTACAATGCTTTTTAGCAATTTAGACTTACAGTAGTGCTTTGTACAGATTCCTGTTACTCCCTGTCTTCACTGTTTGGAATCGTCAGACATGCGTGTCATCAGGCTGGTAGATATAGCCTGGTATCTCTTCGTAGGTTATTTGTATATTCCTGCTTCCTAATGAGGTGGGCCACGTTTTTGTATCTTTGTTAATCATTAGAATTTTCTCGTTGAAGAAGTGCTGGTCTTCAGACTGTTGTTCTGTAGAGTTGATAAAATTTTTTTTTTACTCACTTTTTGGAGTTCCTGATAAACCTGGATTTTAATCCTTTGACAGTCACATACTTTTTAAATATTATATCTTTCTCCATTTCCTGACTTTCTCTTCAGGTAATTTTTTCTCAACTACTGTAGCAGGTTAATTTTTCTGTGAGTATATTTATTATTATTCTTTTCTATTAAGGTTAATCATTTCTTTTTTTTTTTTTTTTCCTTCTCTGTGGCACCTGGGTGGCTCCGTTGGTTTAGTGTCTGATTCTTGATTTCAGCTCAGGTCATGGCCCCAGGGTCGTGCAATTGAGCCCCGTGTCGGGCTCCATGCTGAGCATGGAGCCTGCTTAAGATTCTCTCTCTCTTCGCCTCTCTCTCTCTCTCTCTCTCTCTCTCTCTCTCTCTCCCTCCCTCCCTCCCTCCCTCCCCCCCTCCCTCCCTGTGTCCTCTCCCCTGCTGGCACTCTCCTCTAAAATTAAAAAAAAAAAAAAGTGCTAGGCTTCAGCCTATTTTTCTGTAGAGTTGATTCTCCTTTTTCATTGACTTTTGCGAGTTCCTGATATAATCTGAATTTTAATCCCATATATATATATACACATATATATACACACATGTAATTTATATATATATATATACACATATGTACATACATATATCTTTCTCCATTTTCTGACTTTCTTTTTAGATATTTTTCTCACCTACTGTAACAAGTTAGTTTTCGTGTAAATATATTTATTATTCTTTTCTTTTATGGCTGATCTTTTTTTCTCAAAGTGTCATTCCAACGTCAAAAATATGAGATAGGACATACGTATTTTCCCAGAAGTTTTAATGTCTTGCCTTTTAAGTTTAAGTCTTTAATTCATTGGGACTTGGAGTTTATGCATAGTGTTAGGTAGAACTCTCTTTTCTTTTTTTCTATTTCTTTTATTTTTTTTTTTGGAAACGCAGCTGACCTAGCACGACATATTGAATGCCAGCCCTGTCCTGCAATCTGGGATGACACCTCTATCTGTCGTTTTCTGTGGGTAAGTCTCTTCCCGGGCACTCTTCTGTTCTCGTGTTCAGTGTGAACGCTGATGGAATACGCTCTCAATTACTCTGACTTGAGTAAGTGTCAGCGTCTGGAAGTGAAGCCCGTCCGGCTTCTGCCTACAGATGTTCGTGTGTTTTCCTTCCATCTCTGCATAAGATGTAAGAACTCCAGATACGTTTCAGATTTGGCTCATTAACTTAGTTGTAAGTTAATATTAAAACTTTTTTTATTGAACTTGCCTTGGTATAAAAAGAACTGGTATCTTTACAGAGTTAATTCTCTCCATAAATAAAGCATATCTGTCAATTTGTCTTTGTCTTTTTAAAAAATTTTTAAATGTTTTATTTATTTTTGAGAGAGAGAGAGACAGCGTGAGCAGCGGAGGGTCAGAGAGAGAGAGAGATACAGAATTTGAAGCAGGCTCCAGGCTCTGAGCTGTCAGCACAGACCCCAACGCGGGGCTTAAACCCATGAACGCGAGATCATGACCTGAGCCGAAGTTGGACGCTTAACCGACTGAGTCACCCAGGCACCCCTGAATTTGTTTTTGTTAAAGTCTTTTACTCATTCTTTCTTTTTAAGATACTGCTAATCTCTTATTAAATGTATTCTGTTTTTTTCCATGTTAAGTGATTTTTAAAATTAGTTTTTCTTAGTACTTGCTGCCTATATTGATCCTGTTACATTGCTCTTATATCCAGTTATCATTATTTTAAATAACTTTTCTTAATAATTTTTCTAACAATTTATTTTTGAGAGGCAGAGACAGAGCACAAGCGGGGGAGGGGCAGAGAGAGAGGGAGACACAGAACCCGAAGCAGTCTCCAGGCTCCGAGCTGTCAGCACAGAGCCCGACGCAGGGCTTGAACCCACAAACTGTGAGATCATGACCTGGAGCCGAAGTTGGCCGCCTAACCTACTGAGCCACCCAGGTGCCCCAATTACTTTAAATAACTTCTGTAGGTTATATCAGTTTAGGTTCTTTCTCTTTGGTTTTTAAATCTTCTCTTTCAGTTGCTTACTAATAAGCTGGGTAGGAAGTGATAGTAGGCATTGTGGTCTTATTCCTGACTTGAAAGGGAATATTTTTAACATGTTCCCATTAAGAACAATGTTTTATAGGTAAGTTCAAAAATACAAACATAAGGGTTTTCCTTAATTTAAAAAAAATTTTCATGAATAGGCCTTGAATTTTAGTAAATATTTTGTCTGCATTGTTGGAGATCGTTATGGTTTATCGTTTAACCTGTCAGTGTGATGAATTACACTTGCAGGTTTCAAAAAAATTTTTTATGTCTTTATTTTATATTGAGAGACAGTGAGAGAGACAGAGCACGAGCAGGGTAGAGGCAGAGAGAAAGGGAGACACAGAATCGGAAACAGACTCCAGGCTCTGAGCTGTCAGCACAGAGCCTGATGCGGGACTCGAACCCACGAACTGTGAGATCATGACCTGAGCTGAAGTCGGATGCTCAACAGACTGAGCCACGCAAGTGCCCCAGTTAATTACTACTTTAATGTTTTCTAAATGTTTATAGGGCTATTCAGGCATCCTACTTATTCTATTTTTTAATGTTTATTTATTGTTTTTGAGAGAGAGAGAGAGAGTGAGTGAGCAGGGGAGGGGCAGAGAGAGAGGGAGACACATAATCCGAAGCAGGCTCCAGGCTCTGAGCTGTCAGCACGGAGCCTGACGTGGGGTTCGAACTCAAGAATGGCGAAATCCTTACCTGAATCAAAGTTGGACGTTTAACCCACTGAGCCCCTCAGACGCCACAGGCATCCTATTTATTCTTGAGTCAGTTTGCGCTTGCTTTATTTTTCTAGCTATTTGGCCATTTTGTGTGTTTTCAAATAAAGCCATTCCTACTGTCATTTACTGTTTTCATCTCTGTGGTATTACCGGTTATATTCCACTTTTATTTCGTAGGATTGTTTTTCTGTTCCTTCTTTCAGTTTATTTTTCCTGGATAAATCTTACAAAGATTGCTATTTTGCTAATCTTTTCACAGAATCAACTTTTGACTTGGTCAATTCTATTGTCTGATTGTATTCTATTTTATTAATTTCTTCCCTTTGTGACTTTCTTCCTTTTCTTTTCTTAAAGTTCATTTGGTTTAAACTTCTCAAGCGTTTTCAGCTTTTTTTCTAATATAAGAATTTGAGTTGCTGGATTTTTGGTGGGGGGTGTTTTTTTAAGTTTATGTATTTATTTATTTAGAGAGAGAGCGCATGCACATATGCACACAGAGGGGGGTCAGAGGCTGGGGGGAGGCGGGGAGAATCCCAACTGGGTTGGTGGCTGTCAGCACAGAGCAGGACGTGAGGCTCCATCTCACAACCCGTGAGATCGTGATCTGAGCCGAAATCAAGAGTTGGACGCTTACCTGACGGAGCCATTCTGGCATCCCAAGTTTCTGTATTTTTTTAAAAGTACCATTTGGCTGACTAGTTTGGTATGCAGTATTTTAATTGGTTTTCAATTCTAAATATTTAAAAATTTTAACAGCTTCTTTTTGACCTGTGAGCTAGTTAGAATTGTTTTGAAGTTTCCAAATCTTGATTTCTTGTTGTTTTGTAAGTTTTACTTTCTAGTTAACGACTTCAACCTAAATTGCACTGGGGTCAGAAAACATCCTCCGCAAGGCATCTGTCCTTTGGGGTTGATGGAGAAGCACTTTATAGGCCATTAAATGGTTAGTTTTGGAAATGAATCCTTGTGTGCCTGAGAATTTATATTCTATAGTGATGTGATTCAGGGTTCCACAAACGTCTGTCAGATCCATCCTGTTGACTTCGGTTTTTCAAATCCTGTGTGTCTTACTGTTTTTCTGCTTTACCTCATTAGTTAAAAGGGAAATGCTGACATTTCAATTACGGTGCGTTTTTTTAGGGCTTCCCTGAAGTTCTGTCAGTTGTGATTTATATACTTCGTGACTCCAAACAGGCACATCCAAGTTTAGAATTCTCAGCGCCTCTAAATGAGGTAGACTTCTGCCATTATATTGGGCTCCTCTCTCCCTTGTAATGGTTTTTTTCTTTTGGTTTTTGGTGGATTTTTTTCCCTCAAAGTCTATTTTGGCCAACATTAATATAATATTAATTAGAAATAATCTGGTCCGTTTTTCTTCCTTGCTTTTCTCTTTAATCTTCCTGATTCTTTATGTTTGAGATACAGTTCTTAGTTTTTAAAAATCTAGCTCTCTGCAAATTCTATTTATTATTTTTTAAATTATTTTTAAGTTGAACATATTTAGTTTTTAACTGGCATATTTAGTCCTTTCTTTAAAATGTTTGTTTATTTTGAGAGAGAGAGAGAGACAAAAAGAGTGCATGTCAGGGAAGGGCAGAGAGAGAGAGATGGGAGGAGAGAGAGCGAGCGAGAGAGAGAGGGCGCATGCGCACACATGCAGACACAGGCAGGGGAGGGGCAGAGAGAAGGACAGAGGATCCAAAGGGGGCTCTGTGAAGACAGCTCGGTGCGAGACCCCCAGGAACCCCAAGATCCCGACCTGAAAGTTGGACGCTCAAATGACGGAGCCACCCGGATGCCCCTTGTCTATTTTCATTCATAATATATTTGAACTGGTATCTACCATTTTCGTTTGTGCCTTCTTGTTTTTCTTTTCCTTTTTTTATTCTTTTTCTTTTTTTTCTATACTGCTTCCCCTACTATCTTTGACTTTTGGAGTTTTTACTGTGGATTGTTATGATTTCGTTTTTGTATTTTGATGACTTTTGCCTCCCTTAGTGTGAAAGATACATACTCAATTTCTACTCTTTAGTGCTGCCCTTCCAACATTTATCATGTTTCAGCTAACAAAATCTTAATTATTACTTTTATCTCTTCTAACAATGAATACTAGGAGCTTAGAATACTTAAAAAAATTTTTTTAATGTTTATTTATTTTTGAGACAGAGACAGAGCACAAGCCAGGGAGGGGCAGAGAGAGAGGGAGACACAGAATTGGAAGCAGGCTCCAGGCTATCAGCACAGAGCCTGGCGTGGGGCTCGAACCCACAAACTGTGAGATCATGACCTGAACTGTAGTTGGAAGCTCAACCGACTGAGCCCCCAGGCGCCCCAGAAGCTGAGAACACTTAACTCCTCTCCATCATCTACCCCACCCTCCCTCCCTGACTTCTAGTAGTGTCTGTTAACTCAATTTTCTTTTAAAAAATTATTTTTTTACCTTAAAATTTGCACAAAGCTTGGGGCACCTGGGTGGCTTACTCGGCTGGGCATCCAGCTTTGGCTCAGGTCATGATCTCACGGTTCATGGGTTCGAGCCCCGCTTCAGGCTCTGTGCTGACAGCTAGTTCAGAGCCTGGAGCCTGTCTTCGGATTCTGTGTTTCCCTCTCTCCTGACCCTCCCCTGCTCATGCGGTCTCTCTCTCTCTCTCTCAAAAATAAATAAACATTTAAAATTTTTTTAAAAATTTGCACAAAGCAAACCTCACATTTTCTGTACGGTTCTTTGAGTTTTAACACACATGGATTTGTGTGACCACCAGCACAAACAGGACACAGGACTGCCCTTCACCTTAAAAAATGGCGTTTGGGGGGCACCACTGTGTCTCCCTCGGTTGAGCGTCTGACTCTTGATTTCAGCCCAGGGCATGATCTCAGGGTTGTGGGATCAAGTTCTGCTCCTGCTTAAGATTCAGAGATTCATTCTCTCTACACACACACCCCCCCCCCGCCCCCCTCCGCCACACCATGGCCATCTCACCTGCCCGCATGCTGCAAGTTTTTTGGCATTTTCTACAGGGACAATAATGTCATCTGTAAATAGGGATATTTTGATTTGTTCCTTTCGGATCTCTTTGCTTTATGTTTACTTTTCTGACCTTACTGCACTGACTCAAACTTGTGGCCCCACGTTGAATGAGTGTCAAGTGCAGACACTCTGGCCTTGGTCTTTGTCTTGGGAAGTGAAGCGTCTTATCTTTCACCATTAACGATTATGTTAACTGTAGGATTTTTTGTTTATTTTACACACGTTATTCAAGATGAGGACGTTCCCTTCTATTTCTAGTTTTCTGAGATTCTTCACCAAGAATGGGGTTTGAATTGAATTGTTGCATGCTCTTTCTACATCGATTGATATGATCAAGTGTTTCTTCTTCAGTCTGTATTTGATATGATAGATTACCCTGATAGGTTTTCAGATCCCTAGAACAAACCCAACGTGGTCATGGTAAAGAATTATTTTTATATATTACTGAATTCTGTTTGATAAACTTTTGTTAAAGATGTGTACATCTATACTCATTTGTTTTTACTCTTCTTTGTCTGGTTTTGGTATCAAAAGAATACTCACTCCTTAAAATGAACTGGGAAGTGTTCCCTCCTCTTCTGTATTCTGTAAGACATCGTGTAGAATTGGTGTTAATTCTTTTTTAAACATTTGGTAGAATTATCTTGTGAAGACTTCGGATCTAAAGATTTGGCCGGGTGGTGGGTGCTCAATCGTAGCAGTTTAAATTCCTACTAGTTACAGACTGTTAAAATTGTCTATTCCTATTGAGTGTATTGCAGTAACTTTTTTTTTTTTTTTAAGAATTAATCCATCTCCTTAAGTTGTCAAATTGACACGTGTAACGTTGTTCAAAGACGTTTTGAAATTTACGGGGTGCAGTCACGATGTTGTGTATTTCAGTTGTCCTTAGTTTTTCAAAGGACAAGCTCTTTCATTGATTTTTCTCAGTTATTATTTTTCTCTTTTAAATTCACTCATTTCTGCCCTTGTCTTTAGGATGCCCTTCCTTTGGGCTTATTTTAATTCACTTTATAGGTGTTGCAGTAGGAACTTAGATTTTAATTTGAGAATGTTTCTTTTCCTAATGCATGGATTTTAGTGCCGTCAGTTTCCCTCTTAGCACTGCTTTTGCACATCCAACATTTTGATACATTGTATTTCCATTTTTATTCAGATCAGGACTTTTTATTTATTTCTTTTGAGGCTTTCTGTTTGGCCCACGGATTATTTAGAAGTGTTTTATTTAGTGTCCCAAGTATTTGGACTTTCCAATATTTCCTTCTTATCTTTCTGCTACTGATTCCTACTTTGACATCTCCTGTGGTTGGATAGTGAATTATCTATGATTTCAGTTATTTCAGGTTAACTGAGGTTTGTTTTATGACCCCAGATGTTGTAGGTCTTGGTGTGTGCTCCATGAGCACTGGAAAAAATATGGTTCCTGCTGATGTTGAATGGGGCGTTCTTTAAATGTCAATTAAATGCTATTGGCTCATGGAGTTACTGTGTTCTTATTTATTCTTACCAATTTTGTACATCTAGTTGGTCTGTCAATTATTGAGAGAGGAAGTATTGATGTCTCCAGTTATAAATGTGGATTTCTTTATGTGTCCTTTTAGTCCTATAAGTTTGTGCTTCACATATTTTGTAGTATTGTTGGTTAGTTCATTCATACACACTTAAGATTGCTCTTTTCCTAGTGGATTGATCTTTTATGATTATATTATGCTCCTTTCTGTCTCTGGTCGTTTTCTCGGTCTTGAAGTCTCCTTCATATGTTAACATGGGCACTCCTGCTAGCTTTTGACTACTGTTTACGTAGTATGTTTTTCTACAATTTTACTTTCAACCTACTTACATAATTCTATTTGAAGTGAGATTCTCATAGGCAGCATTTTTAATCTCCTCTGCCAATCTCTGTCTTTTAATTGGTATATTTACACCATTTACATTTAACATAAGTATGACTGTTTTAGGACTTAAGTCCACTATTTTTTGCTTTATGTTTCTTTTTTTCTGTTTCTCGTTGTTTTGCCTTTACTTCTGGGTTAGATTACGTTTTGATTTCTCTATAACATTTTTGAATGTATCTTCTTGTATAGTGTTTTGAGCAGTGGTTCTGGAAATTACATATACATAGCTTATCACAGCTTACTGGTATCTTTACTTTATGAGTTTCAGTGAAATCTACAACCTTTACTTCCCTTTATGTCCCTTTACCCTCTTCCAAATAAAATATAATTATATTAAATATTTCCTCTAACTACATTTAGAGCCACATACACAGTGTTATAAATTTTTCCTGAAGCCATCAGTATAGAAATCTCATGGGGAGAAAGAAGACTATTTTATTTACTATTTTTGATCACCAGGTTCTTTTTTTCCTTCCTGATATTTGAAGGAAATTATTTCTTTTAATTTGTTTAGAACTTCCCTTAGCAATTCTTTAAGACGAGCCTGCTGATGACACGTTTTGTTAGTTTTCCTTTATCTGAGAACATCCTGATTTATTTTGCATTCCTGAAGGGTATTTTGATTGGGTAGAAGTAAGATTGGAGGTCAGCAGTAGTTATTTTCTTTCAGTATTTGAAAAATGGTACCACTTCCTTCCGCCCTCTCTATTTTCTCATTCAGAAATCTTCTATCCTAGAGTTGTTTCCCCTCCATTAGTAAGATAGCATTTTTGTCTTGCTGTTCACAAGTCTTTCTTTTTCTTTAGTTTTCAGAAATTGGACTATGCATCTTGGTGCGGACTTCTTTGTGTTTACCCTGTTTGGATGTGCTCAGCTTCTTGAGTATTACGTCTTTGGCCAAATTTGGGAGGTTTTCAGCCATTATACCTTTGAGTATTTTTTCAGCCCCCCTTTTTTTTCCCCTCTGCGGGACTCTTGATGACATAAGCATTTAATCTTCCCCTACAGTTCCACAGGCTCCTCGTGCTTTGGTTTGGGTTGTTTGATTGATTGTTCTACCTTTGGTCTGTTGTTTAGACTGGGAAAGTTCTCTTGAGCTTTTTTCTAGTTCATGGATTTTTCCTCTGCTTCCTCCATTCTATAGTTGCACCCATCCATCAGGATTGTGTGTGTGTGTGTGTGTTCATTTTTGAGAGAGACGGAGAAAGAGAGAGAGGGAGACACAGAATTGGAAGCAGGCTCCAGGTTCTGAGCTGTCAGCACAGAGCCTGAAACAGGGCTCGAACCCATGAACCATGAGATCATGACCTGAGCCGAAGTCAGACCCCTCCCCCCAACCAACTGAGCCGCCAGGCATCCCCCATCCACCAGGATTTTTAAACCTAGATTATTCCAGTTTCCAACTTAAAATTTTTCTTTTTGTTCTTTTTTATATCTTTCTTCTGTTCCGAGACTGTATTATTTTTTTATTCATTTCACGGACGTTCATAAATGCTCATCAAAGCATTTTTGCGGTGAATGCTTTGAAGTCTTTGTCAGAGAATTCAAACGTCTCCATCATTCTGTCATTGGCATTTATTGATTGCCTTCATTCAATTTGACATCTTTCTGGCTCTTGATAGAATAAGTAACTTGATTCTCAAGTATTGTGTTAGAAGATGAGATTCTGGGTTTTATTAAACTTTCTCTTTTAGCTGACGTCCTCTGATATCATTCCAACAGGGGAAGGGAGAATTCTGCTTTGTTCCTGCCAGGGGGAAATGGCGAAGTCCTGGCTCCCCACTTGGCCGTCGCTGGCTCCCGCACCCCAAGAGGGTGACGCCCCTCCTTACTGCCGGGTGAGAGTGGATACCTCCCTGCTTGGGGGTGACTCATTATTGCCCCCCACCAGGCTTCCACTGAGGCCCTCCAGAGGACGGTGAAAGGCTGGACTCCCCTGGGCCTCCTGTTAACAGCACATTCCCAGGGAAGGAGACGGATGCGTTGTCACCTAAGGTGAAGGTGGTTGTGTAGACCGCTCATATGGTTTCCACTATTATGGCCCAGCAGTGACAAATGTCCCAGCTCCACCCAAATGTGTTTGATGCTACACTGGCAAGAGGAAGGGGGAGGATTGGGTGCTTCGTTATAGCCTGGCAAGAGAGAAAGGCTAGGTGCCCTTCCCAGTGTTGGCTGGGGAGGGGGGAAGTTGGACAAGACTTTTTCGTTGGTAGCGAAACAACTGGAGCGAGCAGTCATTATCTATGAACACTTCGTATCTTGCTAGGCTGCCACTCTCCTGATCCTGTGGCTACAGAGACCTGGTTTTTGTTGGACTTGTTTTGTCTACACTCGCTGGTCTTTTGGCTCACAGCTTCTAAAGCTCTGTGTGTGTGGCAATGAGAAAGAATGAAATCTGGCCATTCGTGGCAACATGGATGGACCTTGAGGATGCTGTGCTAAGTGAAATAAGTCAGGCAGAGAAGGACAGATACCACATGTTTGCACTCATGGGTCTAACAGGAGAAGCCTAACAGAGGGCCGTAGGGGAGGGGAAGGGGGGAAGAGTTCAGAAGAGGGAGGCAAATCATGAGAGACTCTTGAATACTGAGAACAAACTGAGGGCTGAAGCAGGAGGGGGAAGGGGAAGGTGGTGATGGGCATGGAGGAGGGCACTTGTGGGGATGAGCCCTGGGTGTTCTATGGAAACCAACTTGACAATAAACTATAAAAAAATAAAAAAAAAAACATTTAAAATGATACCAATAAAAAATAAAGCTCTGTGTGGGAATATATGAAGCAGAAATCCCCTATTTCACCCCATGCCTTTCGTTGGGTCTGGCGGTCACTAGCCGGTCTGTCTACCTTCTGTCCATCTTGCAAAGTCTTCTGTTTTATGCATAAAGCCCCGGGGTTGCTGTAGTTAGTAGGGAACCAGGTGAGATGCGTTCCCTCCGTCTTCCCGGAAGTGGCAGTCCTCACACTAGTATCTCAGTGTATCGTTAGTTCTTCACTATTTCACACACACATCACCGTCTTTGACGATTCTGGCCATTGAGGTCTTCCTCTGTACCTTGAGTGTTGATGGTCTGTTTTCATGTGAATTTGCAGTTCGTATGTGTGAGTGTGAGAAGGAGAGAGTGACCCCGAGATGGACAGATGACAGACCGAGAACATGCCCGTGGGGGAGAAATCATTGACCGAACCTTACCTCTGAGAGTCGCCGGACAATAAATTAGGAACACTTTGCGCCAAAGACGATTTGCAGTCTCCCCTCATGTGACGCACGGGCTGCTAAGAAAGAAGCAGGGCCGTTTCAGCCCGTGTCCAGGTTCTTTCTCCAAATGTGTTAATCTCGGGTTTGAGTCCCCTCCACTGCCCCCGACTTTCTGGCAGGGGTGCCTAATGCTTGACGGCCAGATCTGAATGGTGGCGTTTGCATTTATCACTAGGAATCCACGTTTTCTCCTCCTTTGCTGCTTATCAATCCGTGGTCAGATTTCTGTTACTTTCACTTGCTTCTTTGGGGGAGGCCGTGGGGTACGGCGTGGGGAATGTGTTTAATTCTGTTCCTTAAAAAAAAAAAATGTCTGGAAGAACAGAAATGGTTTTGCCGTTCTTCACGCAGGTCCTGACTTTAATAGAAGACTCTTCAGCGGATCTTCTTGGCCAGGGTATTTAAGGTTCCCAGGAAATGCCAGTATCGTCTGCGTTTTCTCTTGCTAGAAACGTCTGCTACTAACATTTTTTTTTCTAGTCTCACTGTGAGCAGAGAGAGTGAGGAATAAGCAGAGACTGTGTTCTTAATTTTTTTTTTTTTTTTTTTTTTTTACTGATCTTCTTCTCAATTTTCTCTTTAGGGCAGAAAAGACTGAAGTTCTGAGCGAAGACCTTCTTCAGGTAAGGTTGTCCGGGCCCCAGCACATCGACACAACATCCTCCCCTTAAAACAGGGCCATTCCCTCCCAGTGCCGATTCCACAGCTCACACTGCCCCTCAGGCAGTCTGTTTAGACACGGCTTCTTTCCCTTTACGATATTGCTTTGTTTTTAGCGTTTATTTCGTTTTTCTTTCTTTCCTTTTTTTTTTTTTTTTTTTTGAGAGAGAGGGACAGAGCGTGAACAGGGGAGGAGCAGGAAGAGAGGGAGACACAGAATCTGAAACAGGCTCCAGGCTTCGAGCTGTCAGTCCAGAGCCTGACACGGGGCTTGAACTCACGAACTATGAGATCACAACCTGAGCCTAAGTCAGAAACTTAACCGACTGAGCCACCCAGGTGCCCCTATGATATTACTTTTCTTTTTTTAAGTTTATTTATTTTTGGGATATAGAGAGACAGAGTGCAAACAGGGGAGGGGCAGAGAGAGAGGAGACACAGAATCTGAAGCAGGCTCCAAGCTCCGAGCTGTCAGCACAGAGCCCGATGTGGGGCTTGAACTCAGAACTATGAGATCATGACCTGAGCCAAAGTCGGATGCTTAACCGACTGAGCCACCCAGGCGCCCCTCTGATAGTACTTTAAAAACCAGTTTAGGTAAGAGTTTCCAAGAGGCCTGGCTATCATTTCACTGCGGGATCAGCAGAATCTTTTCATCTGTGGTTGCCCCCCCCCCCCATTCTGTGGTGTTGGGTGTTGAATCCTGGCAGTGCTGGTCTCTGCACAAACCCGGGGGCGGACTCCTGTCCCAGGAGGGCCAGGGGGACGACCCTGTCCTCCTGACCGGCCCTCGCCCGGTGACGCCCCCCCTTCTCTCTCTGCAGGTGGAGAAGCGCCTGGAGCTGGTGAAGCAGGTGTCCCACAGCACGCACAAGAAGCTCACTGCATGTCTCCAGGGCCAGCAAGGGGCCGAGGCCGACAAGCGCTCTGTAAGTGCCCCCCCCCGCCTCCCCCCTGCGCCCACACCACCCCGGCAGCTTAAACCTTGCCATCGGAGGACGGGGGTCCCGCTCCTGGGGCCGTGTTTGGTGCGGCCGTGTCTCTACGGCCACTTCTATGTCTGAGAGTCAACGCGTGCTATGTTTCTGCCGTGTGGTGGCCCCTTTCCCGCTCTTCCTGCCCTTGAACCCTGCCTGCAGCAGCATCTCCCAGCCTCGGCAGGCGAGGCCCCGGGCCTCCATTCCTTTCTCTGTTGTCCGCAGACGGGAACAACCAGGGAGTGCCTGGGACTCCACGATTAGGGAGGCACTGACCTCAGTCTTCTCTCTGCTTCCGCTCGCTCCCTGGCTCCCTGTGCCCCCAGAGTCGCTGAAGATCTCACGGAAAAAATCCTGTAGTTTTAGGGGTTGTGGGTACCTGTAAAGACCCTCATGTAAATTATTCTCTATAATGAAACCTTTATTTTATTTATTTATTTTTATTTATTTATTTAAAATGTTTGTTAATTTTTGAGAGAGAGAGAAACACAGAATACAAGTGGGGGAGAGGCGCAGAGAGAGGGAGACGCAGAATTTGAAGATAGGCTCCAGGCTCTGAGCTGTCAGCACAGAGCCCGACGCAGGGCTCGAACTCGTGAACCATGAGATCATGACCTGAGCCGAAGTCAGACGCTCAACCGACTGAGCCACCCAGGCGCCCCTATTTATTTACTTTTAAAGTTCATTTATTTATTTTGTGAGAGACAGAGACTGTGCAAGTGGGGAAGGGGTGGAGAGGGAGAGGGAGAGCGAGCGAGAGCGCGAGAGGATCCCACACTGTCAGCACAGAGCCCTACCTGGGGCTCAAACTCATGAAACAGTGAGATCAGGACCTGAGCTGAAACCAAGAGTCAGAGGCTTAACTGGACTGAGCCCCCCCAGGCGCCCCGTCCCTGTAAGGGAAGGTTAATGAAAGGTTAATAAAGGTCGATGAAACCTTTAAAGCGAGCCTCACACATGAAGGTATCCTAATGTCTCTGTGCGTGACCTACGTTAGTAATAAGAGGCATTGCGTGTTGTGAGTCTGTTGAACCGTCCTTGCTGGAGCCAATCATCTCTGGCTTTCCTCCTGACCTCCTCTCCGCCCCCAGCTCTACCAGAAATTAAAACAGATTCTTAAAGGGGTACCTGGATGGCTCAGTCGGTTAAGCGTCCGACTTCAGCTGAAGTCATGATCTCATGGTTCGTGGGTTCAGGCCCCGCATCGGGCTCTGTGCTGACAGCTCAGAGCCTGGAGCTGCTTCTGATTCTGTGTCTTCCTTTCTCTCTCTGCCCCTCCCCTGTTCATACTCTGCCTCTCTGTCAAAAATAAAAACATACAAAAAATTCTGAGAGGTTCCATTGGCTTTATTACAAGTCCTCTGCAATCTAGGAAGTTTTAATTCTCCTTGAGTTCACAGTCAACATGTTTGGTGTCTGGCTGTCTCTGATGTGGAGTTACTGTTGACCTCTTACTCCTAGGGGCCTCCCTGGACCTCCCACCCCCCGGCTCCTGTGGGCTTCCGTCCCTGACTGTCACACGATGTGTCCTGATGCTCTGTCCCAGCTCAGGCCGCCGCACTAGAACCTGCCCTGTCAGTCATTCTGTCGTCTTCCCAGAGCTCGTTTCTTCTTTCTGAACGTTCCCAGCAGGACTCGCTCACATGGGGTAGGAAGGAAACGTTCACAGGTTCAGAAGATGTCTGTGGAAGTCATTCTGTGTGTATCGGGGGTTTCATCAAGGGGCATCTGATCCGTCCAAAGGGAGAGTCTGCTGGGGTGCCTGGGGGCTCAGTGGGTTAAATGTCCAACCTCGACTCAGGTCATGATCTCACGGTTCGTGAGTTCGAGCCCCGTGTGGGGCTGACAGCTCAGAGCTTACAGCCTGCTTCAGATTCTGTGTCTCTATCTCTCTTTGCTCCTCCCCCACTCGTGCTTTGTCACTCTGTCTCTCTCTCTCAAAAATAAACATTAAAAAAATGAAAAATGAATAAATAAACATTAAAAAAGAATTGACTCCCCCCGGCACAGGTGGTCCTTCCAGGGTCAGCAAGGCAGCAGCTGTCAAAGCCCCGGATTACAACAAATACAAGACATAGTTAGCACCCTGAGTAGCTATGACTCCTGCAAAAAGGCTCTTCCTTATGACTTAATGGGGTGTCTGAGGTAGTGGGTCCTGAGTGTATTCATCAGCCCTGGGCCAGCCTTTCTGCAATGTTCTTGCTCCTCCTAGTAGTCGTAAAGTGGCTGCCATGGCCCCAGGCATCGCGTCTCCACATAACCGTCAGGGCGGTAACGGGGATGAACTATCTTTGCGTGTTTGTTTTTGTTTTGTTTTCATCAGGGGAGAGAAAAGCCTATCCGGAAAGAACTTGTTTTATGTCTCCATAGCTGCAGGGGAGCCTGAGGGGGGAATAGGTGTTGGAGAGAAGTGGGTTGGCCACGGCCGGCCGTGATTCGCTAGCTAGCTGGGACACAGGTGACCAGGCTGCTCTCTGCGGGAGGGCACACAGCAGCCAGCCTCAGGGCCTGAGGGTTACCGTGATCACTGTACAAACCGGACAGATCGGGTTAGGATTAGGGTCAACCATCTGGTTGACCTGGAGGAAGTCGGGGCTGGATGGTAGGTACTCAAGTACATAGAAGTCAGTGATTTCACGGCACAGATTTCAAGCATCAGAGTTTCAGTCATTGATTTCTTGAGCTGATCGGTCTTTCCCTCTCCTCCTAGGACCGAGTATATGATCTGGCAGAAAAGAAAGCCAAAGGAGCTGTTTTAAATATTTAACAGCCTCAGACTGGCCAAGAAAAAACGTCCAAGGCCGTGACTCACTCAAATCCATTTCTCCAGTTTTTTTCTAAAGCAACCCATCAAGGGGTTTAATAGGAGCCGTGGCTCTTATTAACTGCCTCATCCTGAAATATGCTCTCAGTTCTCTGAGATTATTAGGTACAGAGATGTGTCACGATCTAAGGAACAGGCAAAAAGAAAAGGGATTAAAAATGAGAAACTTAAAAAAATAGAGAACGGGGAAAATCGGGGGTGAAGAAAGTAATGAGCACACTCTAAATGAGGAAGGTGGGTGTGCAGAGGGGGCTGAGATGTAAATACAGAGAACAGATCGATGGAGGCGGTGGGGGATGGGTGAAAGGGGTGGAGGGGCGAGGGAGGTCCAGGCTTCCGGTGATGGAATGACTAAGTCACGGGGATGCCAGGCGCAGCCTGGGGAATACGGTCACTGGTGGTGTGACTCCAGTGGATGGTGACAGACGGAGTACATGGAGAGCGTGCGTGTGTAAAGAGTTATCGAATCACCACATTATTGCATCTGAAACTAACGTCATGTGTCATCTATACTTCTGTAGAAAGGGGGGGATGTCAAGAGATGGTCCTTCTAGGGGGAATGAGGCCAGTGGATGTGAGCGGTGCAGTCCTAGAACCTCAGGGTGGGAGGGGCTTATCCGGGCACGTGTGCAGCCTTTTACTGGAGCCCATGGAAGATTG
Organism: Mungos mungo; assembly: GCA_004023785.1. Lineage (NCBI taxonomy): Eukaryota > Metazoa > Chordata > Mammalia > Carnivora > Herpestidae > Mungos > Mungos mungo. The sequence continues at coordinate 171,329 of PISW01003873.1, forward strand.
TTGCTGTTAGTCATTTTTTTTTTTTAGTGTTCATTTATTTTGGGAGAGCAGGGGAGGGGCAGAGAGAGAGAGAGAGAGAGAGAGAGAGAGAATCCCAAGAAGGCTCCATAGTGTCAGCCCAGAGTGTGACGCGGGGCTTGATCTCACAACTGGGAGATCATGACCTGAGCTGAAACCAGGAGTCAGTTGCTTAACCAACTGAGCCACCCAGGCATCTGCTATTGGTCACTTCTTTTTTTTTTCTAACATATATTCATTTTTGAGACAGAGAGAGGCAGATTGTGAGGACGGTGGGGAGGCACAGACAGGGAGACACAGAATCGAAAGCAGGCTCCAGGTCTTGAGCTGTCAGCACAGAGCCCAACACAGGACTCAAACTCGTCAACTCTGAGATCATGACCTGAGCCATAGTCGGACACCCAACGAACTGAGCCACTCAGGTGCCCCTACCACTTCTTTTAAAACAGGGTCATTTGTTCTTCTTTTTGAGAGAGAGAGACAGAGTTCATGTGGGAAAGGGGCAGAGAGAGAGGGAGACACAGAATCCGAAGCAGGCTGCAGGCTCTGAGCTGTCAGCACAGAGCCCGATGTGGGGCTCAAACTCCTGAATTACGAGATCATGACCTGAGCCAAAGTCAGATGTTCAACTGACTGGGCCACCCAGGCGCCCCCAAGCTCATTAGTCCTTAGCAGTTTAGTAGTTTCCAGCACTACAGCCTTTACCTGAAAGCTGGGACTGGCCGTCATATGGGAGCAGAGGGCGAAGTGGAGTTTGGTTGGCACTGTCTCAGTGACCATAATTATTCAGAGGGTATTGAGCTAATTAACCAGATTCCTCATGAGGTTGCCATGTTGCTTCCTATAGTCCAGGCTGATAGTTGATTAATTCGTCAGTTCCTGAGATCATCAGAATGATGAAAATGATTGGGTTTTCCCTGTCCTTGTGTCTCTTCTAGGACATTCCCATTCAACAGGCACACTGTTAGTCCTTCTTCACTTGCTCACTAAATACTTGGAAGGGGCCACGTCTGCCCCGTGAGGCTGCACGTGTGCCGAGGGCTCAGCAAAGCCCGTGGGACCCTTGTGCTCTGGAGGCTCGCAGTTTTCCAGGGAAGCAGCCATCCCATGGAGTCCTTCCTCAGATGAGGCTCAGCACTGAGACGAGCTCACTAGGAACCAAATAGTAGAGGGTTTCTGTGAGGACGTGGCCTTTAAGAACAGCAGAAGGTAGTGGCATCAAGAGAGGTCAAAGTCTTTGTAGGACAGGGGACGATATGTGCAGAGTTTTCAGGGACAGGAAGGAGGTGGGGGCATTTTTGAGAAACACGAAGGGGTCCTAGAGTATGGATGATGACAAAGAGAAGGGTGGGAGAGGGGACTGCAGGGACCCCACCTCACCTTGTAGGCCATGAATGGTAAGGATTTGGACTTGATCCCTAAGAGCAGTGGGAAGCCAGTGCTTTAATCAGGAGCGACATGGCCTGATTTATTGGCAGTTGTGTGAAAAATGGGTAAGTGGGGCAGGGGTTACGGGGGAAGTAAGAGAAAAATATGGGAGTGATCTAGAGGAGATACACCAGGATCAGGGAAGATGGAGAGACACTGGGAGACGTGGTAGATATACCATGTAGAGCATTGGATCTTGAATGGATGTGGGGGTCTGAAGAGTGGAGAGGGCCTTCGAAGTGTCTCTGGCTTGAGCGACTCTTGACTTTATAAGATTTGATGAGATCATCTAAGGAGATAAATGCGCTTGAGTCAAGAGCCCCAGGACCTGCACCATGTTAAGCCCTACTGGTGGAGGATGTAGCAAAGCAGGTGGAACAGTCCAGAATGGTACAGGAAAACCACCGCCTTCTCGCGTCTGACTCCCAGACATTACCATTTAGTTTTCTCTTTCTCCACCCCGGCTTCCAGAGGGCTCACTGGTTTTCCTCCAAACAGTTCAGTGTTTGCCACCCTCGTCCATGCAGGCGTCACCTCTGGCCTGAACACAGCCATTCCTGATGGGTCCCCCACTCTTCACCCCAACCCCGCCCCCTTCATAGTCCACTCTCTACAGCAGAGGTCAGACGGTGCCACCGTCCTGCTTCGGTCCCACCAGAGGATTCCCATTGTAGAATAACAATAAGAATAAGCTCCTTGCCTTGGCCCTTGGACCCTCGTGATACGCCTTCACCTGCATCTCTGAGCTCAGCTCTTGTCCCCACCTGCTGTCATCATTGTCCCAGCAGCACCGACCTGTCGCAGAACACGGGCACGCCCGCAACTTTTTTATTTTTCAGTTCTCAGCACGGCTTGCCTTGCCACCTAATGTGTTTGCTCCTGCCCTCCCCCAATCACATCACCCCATTTTACTTCCTTCATCGTGAGTAATATTATATCTGAAACCATTACGATCGTTCCCATCCACTGATTCCTAAGTTCCACGGGAGCCGGGATCTTGCCCATCCATCACGACTGCATTTTTAATGCCTAGAACAGGGCCTGCCACAGGGTAGGCAATGCTAAAAATACATCTGTGTCATGGATGGATGGCCTAGGAGTATTTTAGGCACAGAACCTGCCTGATGTGTCAGCAAGCCAGTTTGAATCTTTCCTGTTCTCCCCAGAAGCAATTTAGCATCCTGATTTTAAGTTCTGGACACTAACTGCCTCCGATGGAAGCCTGGGTCCACTGCTTCCTGATTGTACCTGACCTTGCATAAGTCAGTTAGCCCTGTATACCTGGCCCTCTTCATCTGGGAGGAGCAGTAATGAATTTCCACCCAATGACGTTGCTTGAGAGCTCAGTGAGGTAACACATGTGACTGCCTAGCACGGTGCCTAACAGAAGTAAATATTGGAGAGGTACACCCTGCTGCCATATTGGGGCCCCGCCGTTTGGCCAAAATGACCATTGGGAACTACTGAGCCCTGAGTAGCCTGTGTCTTTCCGGGAGTGAACCTGGAAGAGCTAGTTGCCTGGGCTTGGAATCTGCAGTTTTCAGGACTAGAAGGTATGGGCGTATATGTTGGGGAAACAGAGTGCATATTAGGATTAGACTTTTTGTCTCTGAGTCATCCTATGAAGTGTGTTGATTGTTCCTGAGATAATTTTAGACAGAACAATCTTCTCAGAAAAGTCAGATTGATGACTTCCAGACCCTGGAACATTCTGTCTTCCCTAACCTTAATTCTTAAGGTTCTATCAATCCTCTAGAATTGGGGAGCAGTTTATATTATTTTTTTTTTAATGTTTATTTTTTGAAAGAGAGACATGGGTGTCAGTAGGGGAGGTGCAGAGAGAGAGGGGGAGACACAGAATCTAAAGCAGGTTCCGGGCTGTGAGCTATCAGCACAGAGCCCGACGTGGGGCTCAAACCCACGAACCATGAGTGTCCCCTTTTGTCTGATATGGGCACAGTCTTTCTTAGCTCGCTTCCTTGTGAGATTTCAAGGAAGTTTTCTGAATAGCAGAGGTCCTCCCCTAACGGCGCAGGGTCATGGGACTTGAGGTACTTAGCACAAACCAAAATGAATCGACACCAGGATTGTTCTCTCTGCATTCAAGGCACAGCATCTCCGCTGGTTGGTTATTGGGATATTTTAGGACTTGACATATTGAAGATCTTTCTCTTTAAATGAGGTTTCTTAGCCTCAGCACTCTTGATGTTTTGGGCCAGGTATTTCTGTATTTCAGGGGGCCTGTCCTGTGTGTGGTAGGATGCTGAGAGGCATCCCTGGCCATTAGACACCAGAAGTGTCCCCCATGTTGTGACAAGTTACCAAAGCTCCCCAGAGGGCAGAATCACTCCTGATTAAGAACTAAAAATGTAAGTCATGGGACCTCTGTGACATATATTAATCTGCTTCACTATTTTTCTCCTCTAACTACTTAGATGCTTTTTTAAAATGCTTTAAGTAACTTTTTTTTAATGTTTTTTTAATGTCTTTATTTTATTTTGAGAGAGTGAGCAGAGGAGGGGCAGAAAGAGAGGGAGACACAGAATCTGAGCAGGTTCCAGGCTCTGAGCTGTCAGCACAGAGCCTGATGTGGGACTTGAACCCACGAACTGTGAGATCATGACCTAAGCCAAAGTCAGATGCTTAACCACCTGAGCCACCCAGGTGCCCCTAAGTAACTTTTATTAAAAGGTGATGTGGGCAGAGGGGGCGCCTGGGTGGCTCAGTTGATAAAGTGTCCATCTTTAGCTCAGGTCGTGATCTCTTGGTCCGTGAGTTCGAGCCCCGCGTTGGGCTCTGTGCTGACAGCTCAGAGCCTGGAGCCTCCTTCAGATTCTGTGTCTCCCTCTCTCTCTGTGTCCCTCTCCTGCTCACACTCTGTCTCTCAAAAAATAAATAAATAGTTTAAAAAATTTGCTTCACCGTTAAGTCTCCTGACTTTGCAGGACAAATAGAAAGTGCTGTTTAACTTCATGTGTGTTAATACTGAGCTGCTGGTCTAGTTTTTACCAAGAAGAATGTCCCATTTTATTTGAAGTGATGAGTAATGATTTTGTCCCCCGAGAGCAAGGCCTCCGAGCTCACTGGGGACGTGTCCAGGCACAGGGAGGCACATGTGTTAGACCCAAGGAAGGCCTTGTCCACACCGGCGACTTGGGGTCTCTCTCCCTGGATTTGCCTCAGGACCCACATGGACTTCCCTATCGCTTTGGGGGTTGACCTGCCTCCCCATATCTTCCCTGGGGAGACTTTAGGGTGTGTAGACCTCCGGGGATGCTCAAACCAGAGTCCTGAATTCAAGCAGATGGGGCCCTAAAAACTTGATTTACTGCTTGATCCCACTTACAAGCCGTTCAGATTTGTCTAGCTCAGGATTGAGTTTTTTATTTTTTTATTTTTTATTTTTTAATTAAAATTTTATGTGTTTATTTTTAATTTCTAAATTTTATTTTATTTTTTATTTTTAAATTTAAAAATTTTTGAATTTTATGTATTTTTAATTTTTTAATTTAATTTTTAATTTATTTTTAAATTAAAATTTTTTGAATTTTATGTATTTTTAATTTTTTAATTTAATTTTAATTCAATTTTATTTTAAAATTTATTTTTATTTTTAAAATTAATTTAATTTAGTTTAATTTTTTTAAATGATTTTTTTAGAGAGAAAAGCTGAAGCAGGCTTTATTTTCAGGACAGAGCCCAACTCTGGGCTCTATCCCATGACCCTGGGATCATGACCTGAGCCAAAATCAAGACTTGGGCCCTTAACTGAGTGAGTCCCCCAGCTGCCCCATGGATTGAGTTATTTTAGTCCGATCATGCTCTGAAATCCTCCAGCGCTCACCAGACGCCCTGAGCACGAGCCCTGAGCCCTGCCTGCCTGGGAGGACCGCGCCCTCCATGATCTGGCTGCCTTGTGCTCCGCCCCCTCCCCGTGGGCCCGGCTGCACCTGCCTTCTTGGGGAGCCACGTCAGTTCCACGTCAGGGCCTTCGCACATGCCGTTTCCTCCACCTGGACGGTTCTTTCTCAGATCTTTCTGAGGCATGGCCGACTCTTTCTCCCACTCGGGTTGCATCTTACATGCCACCCCGTCTGAGAGGACTTCCTGTGTCCCGGCTCCACACTCTACCGCCTCCCACTCCCCGTTGTCCTGATTTCTGCCCTGCATTAACTTCCAGCTCTTAGAGATGCTCCCTGTCACGATTCGTGTGTGTACTGTTTGTTTCTCTGCACCGGAAGCTAAGTTGGGTGGGAGGAGTCGAAACTGACCCGTGTAGTCGCGCTGTTTCCCAGTTGAAGAGCCGCCTGTGTAGCATTGTGGCCGGGAGATCTGAAGATCTGCTGACAGGTATTTATTTACTCCTTTATTTTGGGAGGGGGGAGTAGAGGAGGAGCAGCAGGAGAGAGAGAGAATCTCAGACAGACTCCACGCTCACTATGGAGCCCGACGCGGGGCTTGATCTCACAACCCTGGGATCATGAACTGAGCTAAAATCAAGAGTCAGATGCTCAACCGACTGAGCCACCGCGGCGCCCCTCTGCCGGCAGCTCCCAGCTTGTGGTTTTCTCTGTGTGCATCGGACGGTTCAGACTCCGTGAGGAGAGAGCTGGTCCGCACTTATTAGTAAGGGCGGAATGGGTCGGGCTACACACTGTAGATTCGCCGAAGTTGGATATTTCATTACAGATAGAATAATACGATACAGGCCCCGCGTCTGGCTTATCTCACTTAGCGGGAAATAAGGTCCGTCTGTGTCGCTGTGTTTGTCAGCCCCTCGTTCCTCTTCATGGCCGAATACTATTTCCTCGTACGATTATTCCGCCGATTATCGGTCCATTTTGTGAGGTGACGGGCCGTCCGCTGCCCGCGCCTTTCTGCTGTCGTGATTGGAGCTGTCCTTCCCAGGCACGCACGTGTGGGGTGTTTTTTGACCATCCGTTTTCAGCTACTTTGAGTGGAACTGAGTAGAACTGCCAGGCTGTTTGGTAATTTTGTGTCATTTATTGAAATGCTGCCGCATGTCCCCGAAGCACTGCCCCATTTTACGTTTCTGCCGCGGCAGGAGGGAGCCCGTTTCCCGCCTGCTCGCCGTGATCCCCACGCTCACCGACACTTACTTTCCGGTTGGTGTTCTTGCGATGGCCGTCCTGGGGGTAGGAAGTAGTATCTCATTGAGGCTTCCTTCGTAACTCATGATGCCAAGTGTCTTCCGTGTGCTCAGCCATTTTCTGTCGTCTTTGGAGGGCGCTGCTGTTTCTAGGCTTCCTTTCTTTGCACCGTCACTGTGTTAACACTTTTCTTTCTCTCTCTTGACCATAAGCTGCCTCGTTTATAAAATGGAGCTGTGGTACTTCTCCAGGGTGTGACTGATCTTTGGGAACCAAAGCATTGTTTGAATCTTTGTTAACATAAGTTTCAAATCTTGTCTTTTTTTTTTTCCTTGCTGTTATCCCACTTTATTTTTTAGAGAAAGTGAGCAGGGGAGGGGCAGAGAGAGAGAATCCCAAGCAGGCTCTAGACTCAAGGCTCAGCCCTAAGCAGGGCTCCAACTCACAACCATGAGATCAAGACCTGACCCTAGATCAAGAGTTGGATGATTAACTGACTGAGTTTTCCTGGTGCCCCTATCTCATTGTATTTTAAAATGCAGCCTGGAGGTGCCTGCGGGGCTCAGTCAGCGGAGGGTCTGACTTCAGCTCAGGTCACGACCTCAGGCTCAGTGAGTTCGAGCCCCGCCTCGGGCTCCGTGCTGACAGCTCGGAGCCTGGAGCCTGCTTTGCATTCTGACTCCCTCCCTTCCTGTTCCTCACCTGCTCACACTCTGTTTTGTCTCTCAAAAATAAATGGTAAAAAATAAATAAAATGCAGCCTGTAAAAACCATAGGCTTCTTTTCCAAATTGATACATTTTTTTTAAATCTCTTTAAAAATTTTTTTGATGCTTATTTTTGAGAGAGAGAAAGAGAGAGAGAGACAGATAGACAGACAGACAGACAGACAGTGAGAGCCAGGGAGGGGCAGAGAGAGAGGGACACAGAATCTGAAGCAGGCTCTAGGCTCTAAGCTGTCAGCACAGAGCCCCACGTGGGGCTCGAACTCACAAACTACGAGATCATAACCTGAGCCAAAGTCAGATGCCCAACCAACCACACCACCCAGGTGCCCCCCAAACTGAGACATTTAATTCAGTTTTGATTCTGAATTTTGACCTCTCTGAGTCTAATCCGTCCTTGAATGCTATGAATGTTTAGGTTCTAAACATATTTTAAGGTCAGTCTGTATCTTAACTAATCCAGCATCGAGGCGGGAATTTACCTTCCACTGTCTCACAGGTGACGGTTGAAGTGGTTTTCGTTACGACGCTGTTGTTGTTTTCCTTTGCAGAAAAAGTTGCCTTTGACAACACTGGCTCAGTGTCTGATGGAGGGGTCAGCCATCCTGGGAGATGACACGCTGCTCGGGTGAGTGACCCCGCGTGCGGGCTTGTACCCGATCGAGGTAAGCCCCCCTCCCTGAAAAGGGGACCAGAACTTCTCAGGGATGCACCGAGGACATGCAGAGTCTAGCTGGGGCTCGGGCGGGGAGAAGAAAGAGCTTGCCAGTGAGAAAATGAAAAGCCCAGGTGTGGAGTCCTGCTGTCTGTGCAGGAGGCACCTCCCCGGCGGGGACATCACGTAAACACAGTTCGGTGTGGGAGGACACGCGGAGTCCCCAGGGCTCCGGCAGAAGCCACGGGAAAGCTCTCCCGTGTCGGGTGTCAGAAATGCCCCGGTTCTGAGCACGGCGCTGGCTGATCTGAGCTCACAATAAACACAGACTAAAAATAGAAGCGTCGTGAGGGAGAGTCAGCAGGCACCGTCCGCAGGAGAATCGGTTCCCTGCGAACTGAAAATAAGAGGATAATGGGAAGGAAACTATGAAACAAGACATGTCAGTATGAAATAACTGTTCTTATCACGAAGCTGAGACCTGAAGGACAGTGCCGGCTCCAGGCGGAACAGTAGACATTAGCAGCTCTGTGGAACACACCATATTTTTAAGGGAAAAAAGGGTTTTTTTGGAACTGTGTATGGTGACAAATGTTAACTAGACTTCTCGTGCTCCTTTCACAAAATATACAAAATACTGAATCATCCTGTCCTGCACTCAACGCTAATATTATATTATAATTATATTATGATCATATTGGATACCTCAATTAAAATGTAAAGGACAGAATAGTCCCTGATGAAAGAATCAAGTGATATGAAAAAAGAATAGAATCAAAGGAAAACCAAATAGGACCTTAAAAATTCAAATCATACTTCATACGATTCAAAACCGTGAGGCAGGCCGTTGGCAAGGTTGCGAGAAGAAAGGAGGCCTGGTGCACGGTTGGTGGGAATGCAAGCAGGTGCAGCCTCTGTGGGACACAGGAGGGGGGTTCGCAAAAAAATTAAAAATGGAACTACTCTATGATCCAGTAATCATGCTGTTGGGTGTTTACCCAAAGACAACAAAAAACAGATTTGAAAGCATGTATGCATTCCCGTGTTCGTTGTGGCATTATTTACTATCGCAAGGATTTGGAAGCAGCCCAGGTGTCCCTTCGTTGATAAATGGATGGATAAAGAGGATGTGAAGCTGTGTGTCTGTGTTTACATGTGTGTATTTATATAGGAGGGAATATTAGTCAGCCATAGAAAAGAGTGAGCTGTTGCCTCTTCTGATCATGGATGGACTGAGAGGGTCTTATGCCCAGTGAAATAAATCAGACAGACTGAGAAAGACAAATACTGTATGATTTCATTTACAAGTGGACTCAAAAAAAGCAGAAAAACAAAAAAAGCAGAAACAGACCTATAAATACAGAGAACAGACTGATGGCTGCCCAGAGGGGAGGGGCGCGAGGGCCAGGCTTTCACTTACAAAACCAGGCACGGAGAGGATAAGTATAGCATAGGAAATTGAAAAAAACAAAAAACAAAAAACCAGAGGGGGCGCCCGGGTGGCTCAGTTAAATGTCTGACTCTCGAGTTCAGCTCAGGTCACAGTCTCGCAGTTCATGAGTTCAGGCCCCATGTCAAACTCTGACAGCTCAGAGCCTGGAGCCTGCTCGGGATTCTGTCTCCCTTTCTACCCCTCCCCTGCTCATTCTCTCTCTCTCTCTCTCAAAATAAATAAATAAACATTTAAAAAAAATTTTTTAAAGAATAAAGGGAAAACATAGTTGCAGGCAAAGACTTAGAAAAACGGCTACTCTACTTGCATATTCTCCCTGGAAGAACTAGGTAAGGTGCGTGAAACAGACTGTGTTCAAAAGGAAAGGATGAAATGCAAGGAGCAAGGTGGCCTAAGGAATGTAGTGAGTGCCGGTACAGGGAGAAAACAATTCTCTTTCTCTCTACCCACCTGAGGCTCTGTGAGTGGGGCCTGCAAATTAAATTGACAAGCATAAGATCAACAGATCTTTTATTAACAGTGTGTGACACATGGCTGAACTCCATGATGAGCAACTCAAAGGCGGGTTAGAACTCAGGCTTACAGAGCACTTTTTACAAAAGAACGATAATGTCTAGGGAAGTGACAAGGCAAAGGAGAAGAAATTTGAGGTCCTCGGGTGGTCAGTTATGGGAAGGCAGAGAGACGGGGAAGAAATGGAAGATCAGGTTCATGAGTCAGGATTATTATGTAGGTTCCGGTGGTGCCCTCTGGCTGATAAGGCTCTGGCGTTGTCTCTGGTGATTGACTTCCTTCCTGATGGAGAGGGGAGGGGACACCTTTACCGCTTGTGTGTCCTGCTTCGAGGCACCAGACCAAGGGCAGAGAGCTCTTGTATCTGTTTCTTCTCGATTGCCTTCAGCTAAAAATAATCCTATGCCCAAGTGGCATTTGGGGGCAGCATATTCTCCCAACCTTCAATGTAAAGAAATATAAATAAGTGTGGAGGGGCACCTGGGCAGCTCAGTCAGTTGAGTGTCCAACTTTGGCTCAGGCCAGGATCTCGCAGTTCGTGAGTTCAAGCCCCGCATCAAGCTCTCTGCTGTCTGTACAGAGCCCACTTCAGATCCTCTGTCTTCCCCCACCCCCATCTCCCCTGCTCGTGATCTCTCTCCCAAAAATTAAGAAAAATTAAAACATTAAACAAAAGAAATATCAATAGGCAGTGAGTTAAAACATTAATTTGGGGGGAGTTGAAAAAAGAGTGAAACTAAAATACCAGAATATAAAAACATGCAACATCAGGAGGGGAATCAGTGTGTCAGGTTCTTTGTTTGAAAGAAAGATAGAGGTGTCACATTTTCGGGGCACCTGGGTGGCTCAGTTGGTTAAGCGTCCGACTTTGGCTCAGGTCATGATCTCACGCTTCATGGGTTTGAGCCCCGCGTCGGGCTCTGTGCTGACAGCTCGGAGCCTGGACTCTGCTTCGGATTCTGTGTCTTCCTCTCTCCTGCCTCTCCCCTGTTCTCTCTCTTTCAAAAGTAAATAAGCATTAAACAATTTTTATGAAAAGGTGTCCCATTTCCATGTGCATGTGGGAAAAGCCAGAGCCGCCACGCAGGGAGTAGAATGGAGAACTTCAAAACTAGCGAAAGGATGAAAGGGGAAACCAGTAGCATAGAGAACACCCCTAGGAGGGGCTCAAAGGGCGGCTGAGGCCAAGAGAAGAGCGTCAGAAAGAGCAAAGAGCAGGTGAAGGTGGGAACGCTTCCTGCATCTCTGTCATCGTAGAGGGTGAAGTACCCTTGACCGTCACGATCTGGAGAACCACAGGTGGGTAAAGGCCCACGCCGTGTCCGAGACTCGCCTAAAACACGGTGACACGGGAAGATTGGTAAACGTGACATGCTCTGCACCACCATCCGGTAGACCTGGGAAGGCGTGAAAACCAGGAATGAACACCCCAGTTGGCGAAAGCTCTAAAGCTTCTGGATGGTGCTGGTAGCCGACAGGCCTCAGAAAGAGGACCCGGAGCCAGAAGCAGGCTCTGCGGAGAGCCGGCGTCCTTTCCACCCCGAAATGTGCACTGGCTCCGGGTTGTGGGCACCGGGCCTCTCTTGGCCTGTGGCTCTTTGGGGGCTGGGAGGTGTTGCAGTTAGGAATGCGCATCAACAGCTAGGCCGGTACCTCCTAGAGGCCCTGGGAGACCCCCAGCCCCTCGTCCCCACCCCCAGCAAGAGAGTCTGCAGCTTTGTTCTCTGGAGGAGGGAGGGCAGTGTCCCCAGACTGCGGGCACCGTGTAAGGGTGTCACTCCGTAAGGTGACTGACGCATACTGGATTCTGGGACTCTTCATCTCCATTCCCCCCACCCGTGTGGCCCCCCAGGCCTGTGCTCTCCAGGCAGGAAGGTAAGAAAAGCCTTCTCTGGTCCAACAGGACTGACCTAAGACAAAAAATATTGGAGGGTCGGGGGTATAGCTCAGTGGTAGAGCATTTGACTGCAAAAATATTGGAGGGGACACTGCTCCAATTAAAATGACCCGCCTGACCATCCTACAGATGAGCTTGAAGCTGATGGCTTTAGTCACATATTCCCAGCTTTGAGCCTCTTGGTTTTTTTTCATATTTATTTTTGAAAGAGAGAGAGAGACACAGAGTATGAGTGGGAGAAGGGCAGAGAGTGGGGGAGACACAGAATCCGAAGCAGCTCCAGGCTCAGAGCTGTCAGCACAGAGCTGACGCGGGGCTCGAACCCACGGACCGCGAGATCATGACCTGAGCCGAAGTCGGACGCTCAACCTTACTGAGCCACCCAGGCACCCGGAGTCTCTTAAATACAGACTGGTGTCCCAGATCCCTAGACCCTGGAGGGAACTCTGACCTGAAACCTCTGTACCAAAGCAAGTGGGGGCAGGGGGATGTAACTCAGGAGAAATAGATGCCACGTGGGAAGGAGACGCTTTCAGGAAAATGCTTCACTGATGTTGTCACATGATCAGGGAAAATAATGTGTCTGTGAAATAAAAGGATGTTTGTCCATTATATCTCAATGAGAAAAAAAGGAAAGGATTAAACACACACACACACCAGCCCCGCATGTCAATTTAAAAAACAAAATGCTTATTGGGGCACCTGGTGGCTCACTCGGTTAAGTGTCCCACTCTGGGTTTTGGCTCTTGCAGTTTCGTGAGTCCAAGCCCCATATAGGGCTCTGCACTGGCAGCACAGAGCCTGCTGGGATTCTGTCTGTCTCCCACTCTCTCTGCTCCTTCCCCCGCTCATGATCTTTCTTTCTCAAAATAAGTAAATAAACTTAAAAAAAAAAAAAAGCTTATAGCAAAGAAATACACTGAGATCAAAATCAAGCTCATGGGAACAAGAAATACAGCTTTTTTCAGTGGTAGGTTTAGAAGATAAAGTTGAAATCCAGAGAATAGAAGAAGACCATGAAATGGAAAGTAGAAAAGTTGGAAGATCGGAGGACAAATCCAGGAGGTTTTGGGCCTGAATAATAGGACTTCTGGGAAAAGGAGAGGAAGAAATAATCCTAGTAGTAATGGTGATAGTAATAAAGTAATCCCAGAGAGTTTTCCAGAACCGAAGGGCATAAGCTCTTTGATGGAACGGGCCCATGAAGCTCCTGCTACAACAGGAAAAGTTGAACTGATGCCAGGGCTCACCGTTAGTCAGGATGAGTGACAAGTGAAAAGATTCTACAACCTTCTGGAACCAAAAAAAAAAAAAGTGTTACATACAGCGGCTCAGAAATCTGAATGCTTCCAGACTTGCCAAAAGCAACAATGGAAACAGAAGATTAATTGCTGTGGAATGCCTTCAACTTTCTGCAGGAGTCTGAAGATCAACATAGAATTCATTCCCCTGCGAGGCTGTCAGTCACCACTGAGGGCAAGAGAGGAGAATGTTGTGACACGCAAGGTCTCGACAATTGGCTCAGGTCATGATCTCAGAGTTTGTGAGTTCGAGTCCCGAGTCAGGCCCTGTGCTGACAGCTCAGAACCTGGAGCCTGCTTCCGATTCTGTGTCTCCTCTCTCTCGACAACACATAAACATTAAAAAGATTTTTTTTGGCTCCCTGCACGCTCTCTCAGGCAGCTACAGCAAGATGTGCTTCATCGTGAGGGAGTGACCTAGAAAGAGGGATAGACAGAGGATGTGGGAAGTAAGAGCTTTCCAGCACAGGACGAGGGAGGGAGAATCCCAGGAAGTGGGAAGGATGTATGCGGGAAGACCGCCGTGCCAACGGATAGAGAGAAATCTCAGTCCAGGTTGACACGAGTCCAGGAGCGAAGAATTCAAGAAGATGAAAATTCATGCGCATCAGGTGTGATTCAGTATCTTGAGAGACAAAGTAGGTCGCTGTGGAGGGTTTGGGGTTTGATCGTGTCGACAGAGAACGAAACAAACCGAAACAAGGCAGTTGTTAATGCCTCAGAGAGGACAAATAGGAAAGGCCAGCGATCACAGCGTATGGCTCTGAATAGCACCTGGCGTCAAAATGTGGTGCAAATACTAACGGTCTGTAAATGCACGCAGGGCAGTCAGATGTAAAGATCGCTAAATTCTCACTTTCCACAGTTGGTGGTCCGTAGCCAGTGCTTACACTTAAAAACAAAACAACAACCAACAACGGTAGCGTCAAGAGCACGGAGGTAAGTAGGAGACAGATTAGATAAAAGACACCAGTAAAAAAGGAAACAACGATCATAAGCCCCCGACCTCGAAGTTGACATTCGCAGCAGATATGAAATAGAATTGGAGTCCGCTCTAGCTTCACACGCACATTTTGAAGCATGAAGAACTCCTACAAATAAAATCAAGTAAATCGATCCGGACGCACAAACAATCAAGGAATATGAACAAGCACATCAGGGAACAGAGATCGCAAATGGCCCCAAACACAGAAAGATCTTCAGTCTCTCCAGGAGCCAAGGATTGCAGATTAAAGCCGGGGTGGGGTGATGTTTTGCACCCACTGGTTCAGCAGAAATGAAACGCCTTCCTAGTACCGAAGGTGGGAGAGAGCATGGAGCCTTGGGAACTCTCTTTTGCACTGGTGAGAGCGAAGTTGGCGTTACCACTTTAAAGAGCAGGTGTCCAGTAAGGTGAAGGGCATGTGTCTCTCCTCTCCATTGCACAGAAAAATCCTCACGTGCAAACAGAGACCGTGCACATACGTCCGGCGGCACTGGACGGCATGGCGCAGTTGAGTACGGGAAGGCTTCGTAAAGGGCGAGTGGAATTCCATACACCAGGATGACTTAATTCTGTGTATGTCAAGACGAGACGCATAAGCCCCAAAGATCAGGATGCTTGAAAAAAGCAAGCAGTAGATAGGTTCAGCCTGAAACCGTTGATGTGACCTTGTTTCTTTTTTCACGTTTATTTTTGAGAAAGAGCATGAGTGGTGGAGGGACAGAGAAAGATGCAGAATCCAAAGCAGGCTCCAGGCTCTGAGCTCTCAGCACAGAGCCCCATGCGGGGCTCAAACCCACAAACCGTGAGATCATGACCTGAGCTGAGGTTAAATGATTAACTGACTGAAACACCCAAGTGCCCCTGATGTGAACTTCGTTAGGTGTGGCATTGGTATTATACATTGTATGTGATCACTTATGTGTCATGAAAGTGAAAACATAAGAACAGGAAAGACTGCGGCACCTGGGTGGCTCAGTCAGTTAAGTGTCCGACTTCGGCTCAGGTCAGGATCTCACAGTTTGTGGGTTTGAGCCCCACATCAGACTCTGTGCTGACTTCTCAGAGCCTGGAGCCTGCTTTGGATTCTCTGTCTTTGTCTCTCTCTGCCCCTCCCCTTCTCACGCTCTCTCTCTCTCTCTGTCTCAGAAAAAAAACAAACCACATTAAAAAAAACAGGAAAGAGGCATACTAACTGAAAAATAAAAGTGATCTCTTCTTATACTTTTATTGATTGGTAAAAACTTTTTGCATAAGTGTCAGCATGGCGCCATGCAGAAGGAGAACTGGCTGTATACCCATTCGGGGGGCGTTAACATCCTTGAAATAATGTATCATCTAGGAATATGGTGTATAGTTTTCTACTCATTCAGTTCTTCTGTTGTTTGTTCATTATGAACACACTTTGTAATGGCTTTTCCATCCCAGTTTTCCACGGGATTGTTCGTTCTCTACAAGGTAAGTTGTCATGGCTTATGAGAAGGGGTTTTCTGTCTATAAGAGCCTCTTGAAATTTAAGCTTTTAGAATGTGTTTAAAGATGTTGGTTTGCTGGTGTAGCAGCTGTAGCCAGTTTTCCAGTGCTTAGGGAGATAGGAGCCTCTGGGTCTTACAGGAGTGAGGATTTAGCGTGCATGAGTCTGTGCTCCCCACCCCTCTCTTATATTTCCCTACGTGTTCCCTCTACTCCTGGCACATGGTAGGTACTTAGCATTATTTGAAACACTGAAAATTCGAGGAGCGCCTAGGAGGCTCAGTCAGTTGAGCATCTGACGTCAGCTCAGGTCATGATCTCGTGAGCTCATGATTCATGAGCTCAAACCTCACCTTGGGCTCGCTGCTGTCAGCCTGTCAGCGCAGACCCCTTCCATCCTCGGTCCCCCTCGCCCTGCCCCTCCCACGCTTGTGCCCTCCCAAAAAGCAAATGTTAAGAGACCCTGAAAATTTCAGAAATGCGAATGAACGGAGCATGTTGGCCAGCAGGATGGCACGGAAGTCAGCCAGTGTAGGAAACACCGTCCGTGCCGGTTTACCGAGCCGTGAGCTGATGATGGCGGACACAGGTGACTTGGTGCTCTGGGGGGTCTTCAGCCTGGTTTCCTCGTCCTGTTGCAGGAAGATGCTGAAACTCTGTGGAGAGACCGAGGACAAGCTGGCTCAGGAGCTGATCCACTTTGAGTTGCAGGTGGAGAGAGACGTGATTGAGCCGTTGTTTTTGCTGGCCGAGGTAAGCAGCAGGGGTGAGCCCCCTCCGCGGTGAGACTTTTCCACCACGGGGGACACTGCCTGTCTGCACGGGCAGGGGTCCTGGTGTGACGGCCAGCTGCGTCTCCCACCATGATCGTCTCCGTTGGCGCTCCACTGGGGGAAGGAGCCAAGCTGGCGCTGTACCTCCCCCCCTCCCCCAGGTCCGCACTGCTGTACCCTCCCTGCCCTGCTCCCTCTCCAGTCCTCCCCGGGAGCGCGCAGCCCTTCCTCCGGAGGAGACGCGCTAGGGGCTCACGGTTTATGTGTACAGGGGTCTGTTTTGTTTTAGTTACTCTATATCATTATTTTATTTGTTATTTTATCTTATTTTAATTTAATTTTATTCTAATTTATTTAGTATATCTTATTACTTTTATTTTATTTTGTTTTATTCATTTTATTTTATTTTATTTATTTTTATTCTAACTTATTTTTATTTTATTTATATTTTATACATTTTATTTTATTTATTTTATTTTGATTTAATTTAATTTTATTAACTTAATTTAATTATATTTTATTCATTTTTATTTTATTCACTTTATTTTTATTCATTTTTTGTTTTAATTGTGTTTTATTTTATTCTAATTTAATTTAATTTAATTTACTTTGTTTTATTCATTTATTTAATTTTTATTTTATTTTATGCCATTTTATTTATTTTATTCATTTTATTTTATATTTTATTTTTAATTTTATTCTA
>PISW01003874.1:0-50624 GCA_004023785.1 Mungos mungo
GTTTGTTAATATTTTAGTGAGAATTTGTATATCTATATTCATCAGGTATATTGGTCAGGAGGTTTTTTTTTCTCTTGTAGTATCCTTAGCTGGCCTTGGTATCAGAGTATGTTGGCCTTGTGAAATAAGTTTGGGAATATAATGAAATAATACAACTAGAGTTTTAAGTAATTTTTTCAGATAAAATTTAATTGAGGTAAAAATGGCCCTCATAAATAAAATATAAAGTGTTGTGGCCCTTTGTCACAAAGTTTGTCTAAACTTTGTCAGTGTTTCAAGTCTTAAAAAATAGTTCCTCTGATTTAGGATAGTTTGGGATCTTGATATGTGAGTTCAACTGATGTAACTTGAACAAAGCCATGTCCCATATTTGAGGACCTTGTTGCGTGCTGTTCCCCAATAAGTACCTCTGAAAGTCACTTCTTATTTTTCATCTGTTAGTTGTAGAGGCTACCAAATACATGACCTAAATATATGTGTAAAATCCATACTTAAATGTATAATTTTATGCTAAAACTTTATATTACTAAAATTCAAGATTCTATTGTGTGTTAATAACCACTGGGAATGGATTATCTAAAAATTCCTTACAAAATTATTGAAGCATCTAAATATGGTTCAATGTAGAATTCAAACTAAAATATTTTCGTCAAAACATGTATGTTTTATAAATTCTTATTGAAATCCATAAAAATATTTAAAAAACAGAAACCTATTATTCTCAGATTAAAGTTTCAACAGTCAACTTTTTAAAATGTGTGTTCTATTAATTCCAAATATTATTTAGGTTACATTTTCTGGCATTCTTAATTGGATTTTAAATATTAGCTTACTAAGGATGCTTGGGTGGCTCAGTTGGTTAAATGTCTGACTCTTGATTTTAGCCCAGGGTCACAGGCTTGAGCCCTGTGTCAGGCTTTGCACTGAACGTGTAGCCTGCGTAAGATTCTCTCTCTCTCTCTCTCTCTCTCTCTCTCTCTCTCTCTCTCTCTCTCTCTCTCTCTCTCATCCTCCCTCTCCCTCTGCCTCTCTGGGAGGGACAGAATCTAAAGCAGGCCCCAGGATCTGAGCTGTTAGCATAGAGCCTGACACAGGACGGTAACTCACAAGCCACAAGATCATGATTTGAACCAAAGATCATGAACGAGCCACCCAAGTGCTTTGATACATTGCATCTCTATTTTTATCTGTTTTGAGATTTTAAATTTTCTCTTTTGATATAGCCCATTGGTTGTTCAGAAGTGTGTTGTTTAGTTTCCTCATATTTGTAGATTTTCCATCTTTCCTCTTCTTCATTGCTAAGTTCATTCCATTGTGGTCAGAAAAAGTAGTTGATATTATTTCAATGTTCTTAAAACTCCTAAGATTTTTTTTGTGTGTTTTATTATATAATCTATCCTACAGAATGTCCCCTGTGAACTCAGGAAGAATATTCTGCTGATGCTCTCTAGAATGATCTATATATGTCTATTAAATTTATTTGTTCCAGATTATGATTCAATTTCAATGTTTTCTTTTGATTTTGTCTGGATGTCCTATCCATGGTTGACAGTGGGGTGGTAAATTCTCCTACTGTCTCTTTCTCTCTTCAGTCCATTAGTATTTGTTTAATATATTGCAGTGCTGGGTACATTTATATTTACTATTCTTATATCTTCTTGATGTATTTACTTTTTAATCATTTCGTAACACCTTTCTTTATCTCTTGCTATCTCCTTTGGCATAAGGTATATTTTGTCTAATGTAATTATGGCTACCTTCACCTTTCTTTTGTCTTCCGTTTCCATGAAATCTCATTTTCCATCTTTTTACTTTGAGTCTACGTGTGTCTTTAGAGACAAAATTAGTTTCCTGTAGACAGCATATAATTGAGTCTTCTTTGTTTTTTTTAATCCATCCAGACATTCTGTGCCTTTCCATTAACTTAATTCATTTTGTAATTAGAGTTACTGTTGACATATAAAGATGTACTACTGCCTTCTGGTTGTTTTGTATCTCCATTGTATCCTTTCCCCTGTTTCTGTCTACCTTTTTAAAGTGGTGATTTTCCATGAGGATTTGCACAGTCTTCCCTTTTTTTTATGTTTTGTGGCTCTACTCTAGGTTTTTTGTGGTTACCATTTGGCTTACGTAAAACATCTCCTAAAAAATGCTGATAGCATCTAATCTTCATTTGGCTATAAAAGTTCTACCCTTTTAACCCTTCACTGTTATATTTTTCATGTCACTATTTACCTTTTCTTATGCTGTGAATTCATTGAGAAATTATAGTAGCTATACTTATTTTTAATGCTTTTTTCCTTTAGCCTTTATAATATAATTGATTAAAACTGCATTCTAATATAGAGTTCCAGTTTCCTAATTCTGACTATTTTTCACCTTTGCTAGAGTATTGTGTACTTTCACTTGCTTTTATGTCACTGATAAGCATTTTTTCATTTCAGCCTGAAGAGCTCCTTTCAGCATTTCTTACAAAGTAGACCTAGTGGTGGTGTACTGTCTTAGCTTTTGTTTGTCTGGCAACGGCTTTATTTCTTTTTCGTATCTGAAGGATACCTTGCTGGATAAAGTATTCCTGGCTGACAAGTTTTATCTTTCAACACTTTGAATATATCATTCCACTCTCTCCTGGCCTGCAGATTTTCTGCTGACACATCTGAAGACAGCCGAATGAGGGTTCCTTTGTAGGTTACTTTACTTAAAAATTTTTTTTGAACTCTACCTTGTTTGTACATAAAATTTGAAACTAAGTGGATTGCACATCTAAATGTAAGGTATGAAAAATAAAGTTATAGAAAATAACATAGAAAAATATCTTTATCAACTTGGGATGAGGAAAATGTTAATTCAAGACAAAATCATATAAATCCTGAAATAATGGCAGCTAGCAAAATTTCAGTATTATAAAGTACCTGAGCTTTATGAATATTTAATCCTCACAATAACCTTAATATTACCATTTTACAGATGAAGAAATGAATACAAAGACATTTAGTAATTCATTCTGAGATGACATAGCAAGTATGTAAAGGAAATGTAATTATTTGCAGACAATCTAACTTCAGAGGCTCACATTATGCTACATGTCTGATTGTGGTTACAATCTGGGATGAGAAGATCTTTTTAGCACATCAAATAAAAGCCAAGAACCATAAGTAAAAATATTGATGAACTTTTACATAAATTTAAATTTTTTACATTTTGTCCAAAATAGAGTTTGAAGAGTGTTGAGGAATTAGGAGAAACTATTTTGCAGCACACATAACAGACAAAGGGCCAATGTCATTAAAAACTTTTTTAAAGTTCCTACAAACCAGTTTATAACACCAATTCAAATAGGAAAAATGAGAAAACTATAGAAAGGAACTGGTAATTCTCAAAAGAATAAATGGAAAATGTTACAACTAAGGAAAATATTACAAATAAGGGCGTAAAAGGTGGTCTTGTGGCCAGATACATTTCAGAAATACCAGATTAAATAAAATTCTTCTATTTTCTTTACAGTGAGATTTCTCATGACTTTCACTAGGACTGTACAGGAAAAGTAATGGAAAGAACATTCCTAAATCTTGTCTAACCATAAGCTTCTAACAGGACAAGGGTTCTACAGCACCTATTTGAAAATGCTGCATTCATTCATTTGCTCTTATAATAATAGTCCTATAGCTTTCCCCACGTTATGAGATTAAATAATCTAATACAGGTGGTCTAAATTAATAAGGTCTTTATTCCACTGTGGTCCCAGCACTATGCTGGGCCCAGAAAGATCCTTAAATACATTTACAAAGAGGGGAGTGGGGACTAGAGAAACAGAGGCAATTGCTAAGTTGTTGCTCCAAGTCCCCTGTATTTCTAGAACTCTGGGTCCAGACCCTCGGGGATCATTTTAAATGGCATTATTCACTAAGCCCAAACTATCTACTTTGGTTAGTCAGTTGTGATCTCCCCATTTCCTGAGCCATTTGCCCTCCCTACATCAACTCTACAGGAACCAGGTAAGAGGTCACAGGCCTCTCTCCATCCCCTGCACTGGGCTAGCCTGGCACAGACCTGGCTCTTCTTGGGCATGTCCCTTGAGTGCCACAAGCAGTGGAATTAGAAGCTGGAGCATCTTCTTTTCATTCCAGTCCAGGATTGTCCAACCTATGCCTCTAACCAAAGCTGATAAAATGCCAGCTGCAGCTGTTTCAGTTTGGGCCATCACAAATGCATGGCAAAGCTGATACTGGGTGACATCACAGTAAGCCTGGGGTTAGAGAGGAACTGGGGGATGCAGGGAAGCCTGGCTTAATGAGTCTGTGTGCCCAATCCTTCCCTGTATTCCCCGTGCCGTGAGGAATAAAGGGACACCATGTTAAGCAAACTTTTGTCTGCACACTCCCTTCCCACTTTCAACTCTGAGCCTCTTGAGGAGCCACATAGTCTACCATTTGCTTTGGTCTCAAAAAGCTATGGATCCTTAGGTAAGTTTTCATATTTTTAATCTCAAAGCTCACTCTGACTTTTTAGAAGATTTAACTTTATTGTGACATTAATAGGGAGAGTGGTGGAATGAAAACAGGTGTTATAGTCACATATACATGAAAAGATTACTTTGAGTGTAACACAGAGATTATTTTAGAGAGGATGAAACTAGAAATGAGAATATAATTTAAGAAGTGGTTCTAGAAATGCAGATGAAAGATGGCGGTGACCTAAAATAGTAAAGAAGGTGGGTATATTAGTTTGTCAAAGCTACCATAACAAAGTACCACATAGTGGGTGGTTTAAACAACAGAAATTTCTCAATTCTGGAGGCTGGGAAGTCCAAGGTCAAGGTGTCAACAGGGTTGGTTTCCTTCAGAGGGCCATAATAGAAGAGTCCGTTCAAGGCCTCTCCCCTTGGTGTGCAGATGGCCACCCTCTTGCTGCCTCTTCACATAGTCTTCTGTCTGTGGACATGTACTCGTGGTATCTCTTCCTCTTTTTAAAAAATTTAATTCTATTTTAATTCCAGTACAGTTAACATAGAGTGTTATATTAGTGTCAACTGTACAATATAGCAATTCAACACTTTTAGACATGACCCAGTGCTTATCACAAGTACACTTCTTAATCCCCATCACCTCTTTCAGCCATCCCCCACCCATGTCCCCTCTGGTAACCATCTTCCTCTTTTAATAAGAACATGAGTCATATTGGATTAGGGACTAATTTTAACTTAATCATCTCTTTATAGACTTTATCTCCAAATATTCTGAGGTACTGGGGCTGGGACGTCAACATACAAATTTTAAGAGGGACACAGTTTGTAAGAGTGGAGTTACCAAGAAACAGATACAATTGAGAGATACCAAAGAGACTGAATATAAAAATAATGTGATTGATGAACTACACAGGATAAACAGGCAGATACAAGTACAGATTTGAAAATTAGGGGTAGAAGTGTAAGTTGGAAAGTCATTTATCTATTGAAGTCACCGGAATGGATGAGATTGTCCACTAAGGAGGAAAGAAAAGCAAAGATGGCCTAAGATTGAGCCCAGAAGAACTGTCTGAATGTACTCTCATACAGAGGAAGAAGAGCTGAAAAAGGAGACTGGCAATTGCCAGAAGTACTATAGGAAAACAAGAAGCAGGTGTTTGCTGTGCAAAAGAGGATTAGAATGTTCTAAAGGGGAGCAATGCCTCCTGATTAAAGATAACTCCTCCACGTGTCCTCTGAACCTCTCGATCCTCCCACATCCTCAGGAATCTGATATTATCAACTATGTATTCCCTTCATAGTCCTCATGCTTTTTTTCTCTTCCACATCTTTCTCATCCCCATTTAAATGTGTTCAAGTCATTTTCACCTTAAAATCTTCTAAATAAACACAGTCTCAAAATGCTCTCCCTCTCCTCTGACTTACTCTTTAGCTACCACACTATCTCCTCCCATGTACAACAGTCTTTGTAAAGAATTTAAAGAATGTATGGGGGATTGAACAAGGAAGTGCCAACTGCCTAAAATAGTTGTTATCTACAGGTAAAATAAAAACTCTTATTTTCCTCTCTTCTCACAACAGTTCTGATGTCAGATGTGTGGTTTTTCCACACCAAGTACTTCTCCAGTTTTTAGTGGACATTGAATGGCCATCCTACAGTTGAACTCAATTCTGACAGTTAACTGCCTGGAGTCAGTTCAGACCCCGGAGGTTAAGGGCTATTCCCACAAGATTGCACCCAGTTCAGATGCCAATCACAAATCTAGGTTATCACTTAGATAACCTATCAACTATATATTCCCTTCATAGTCCTGACTGACCCTCTATATATAAATCAGGAGTTCCTATGACCCTCTTGGTTTCAATAATTTGCTAGAACAGCTCACGGATCTCAGGAAAGTGCTTTACTCACGATGACTAGTTTATTATAAAGAATACAACTCAGGAACAACCAAATGGAAAAGATACATAGAACAAGGTATGGAGAAGGGACATGGAGTGTTCAGACCCTCTCTAGGTATACCCGCATTCCAGCACCTCCATTTGTTCACCAACCCAGATGTTCTCTGAGCCCCTTCAGGTAATATTTTTATGTCGGCTTCATAATGTAGGCATGATTGACTAAATTATTGGCCACTGGTGATTAATTCAATCTTAGCTCTGGGGCTGAAACTTCCAACCTTCTAATCAGGAGATCTTTTAATCAGGAGATCAGTTCCCTGGGCAACCAGCCCTCTATCCAAAGGGGTTTTTCAAGTCACCATATTAACATAAACTCAGGTGTGGTTGAAAAAGATTTGTTATGGATAACAAGAGACACTCCTTTCTTCTTTATCACCTAAGAGCTAGTTTAGGGGTGGGGACAAGATCTACGTATTAAAGACTCTTGTATTGTTCTTAGCACTTAATAAATTATAAAGATTTTAAGGGCTCTAGCCAGAAACCCAGATGAAGACCATGACATATATTTCTTATTATATCACAAGATTACAACAATATTCCCCATGTACCTAAAAGAACCCCAGTTACCAACAAGTCTTCCTACTACCTATAAGGCTTTCTAATTACCTGCCAAGGCTTCCTCCCTCCTTCCTTGAGGTCTCTTCGGTTACCTTGTCAATTAGACCTCCCCTATCACTCTATTAAAAACAATACCTGCTACTTTCCTCAACCTGCACTCCCTATACTCTTTCCCTGTTTATTTTCTTATGGCACTTATGATCATCTGAGAGAGTCTTTATCTTCAGGATTTATTTCATTTCTGTCTCTTCCACTAGACTTTCACCCTAGTGAGGGCAAGGGCTTTTTATTTTTTATCGACTCCTATATCCCTAGTTCTTAGAGGATTGCTTGGTACATATTAGACACTTAACAAATAGTTGGAATGAATTAATGAATGAATGATTGCCCTGAGAAGAAAAGGCTGGCCTCTCACTCAAGGTAAAGATTGACATGGGAATGTTGATGTACACTTCTCTGATGAGTTGTATTATCTTGAGCAAGTCAAAATTTGTTTCCTCTCCCCTTATGAGTTTTTCAAGAGGATGAGTCAAAATAATGTGAGAATTAACTATGGTTATATGTCTAAAAGCACAGTGTGGAATAGTAATGGCCTTTGGAGCTGGGCAGAACTGGGTTTGGATCATGGCATGATATAAATATCATGAATAATTAGTCAGGATCCTTCAGGGAAACAGAACCAATAGGGTATTATATATCATATATGTAATGATTTATTATATAAAGAATTGACTTATGCAATAATGGAGGCTAAGAAGTCCCACTATCTGCCATGTGCAAACTGGAGACCCAAGAAAGCATTAAGGTAGTATGAAGCCTGAGACCCAGAAAGCCAATGGTGTAGTTCTAGTCCAAATCTAGATGTGTAAGAAACAAGAGAACCAGTGATGTAAGTTCTAGTCCAACTCTAAAGACCTGAGGTCCAGAGGGCTAATTGTGTTAAGTCAGAGGGCAGAAGGTTGATGTCGGAGCTCACATTATCAAGCAGAGAGAGCAAATGTTCCCTTCTTCCACATTTTTGTTCTGTTCAGGCCTTCAACTGATTGGAGAATGTCTGCCCACTTTGGGAAGGGCCATCTGCTTTATTCTATCAACAAATTCAAATGGTAATCTCATCTGGAAACAACTCACAGGCACACTCAGAAATAATATATAACTAGATATCTGGGCACTCCATGATCCAGTCAAGGTGACACATAAAATTAACCCCAGACTAAATAACCTTTGATTCTGGTCTGGTTCCTTAACTTGTCCTAGGCTGCCTTCTTCACTATGAAATGAGGAAAGGAGATAACTTGGTCTAGTTTACAAGGTTGTTCTATAGATTAAATGTGATGGCAAATGCAAAACCTCAACATGCAGGAAGCCATTAGAGCAAGCCAGCACCCTATGCTTCCACAATGCCAGGTACCTCATTCAGAATCCAAGAGGGTTAGATGTAAAGATGATCTCAGAGACTGTGTATACCTAGGACAATGATCATAATCTGCCACTAACCAAAAATGCAAAGTTGGTAATTAAACTTGTAAACTGGGCTCCAGAACAGTATTACATCATCAGAGCAAGCATGTTTGGGATGTGTTGCCATGCAGTTGTAGACTGCATGTGTGTATCCACCTCAAAATCCATTTGTTGAAACCTAATTCCAATGTGTTAGGATTTTGAGGTGGGACTTTGAAAGGTAATTAGGTCATGAGGGTGGAGCCCTCATGAATTGGATTAGTGTCCTTATAGTAAGGGACAGTGAGATATCTCTTACTTGCCATCTGAGGACCAACTGAAAAGGTAACTGTTTGAAAACCAGGAACAGAGCCTTGTCCAACAACCAACCATACTGGCACCCTGAATTTGGATTTCCAACTTCCAGAACTATGAGAAATAAATTTCTATTGATTAAGTTACCCAGTCTAGGACACAGATGGGCCTTGAATAACATGAATTTTAATGGCACAGTCCATTTACACAGATTTTTTAAAATAAATGCTCTAGATATTTTTTGGAGATTTGCAAAAGTTTGGAAAAACAGACAAATTGCATAGTTTAGAAATATCAAAAAAATTTCATCCCAAATGCATGAAATATATGTATATACTAGATTATTTAATGATTTACTAGTGTAAAATACACACGAATCTATCACAAAAGGTTAAAAGTTGTCAAAACTTAGCCACACAAAATTTATAGTCCAAACATGGAACCATTCACAGTCAGGAGAAATCATAGGTAAACGGAAAGAAGCAGTATTAAATAATAATGCAAAAAATTAACTGCACTGTATACTGTATTACTGTAATAATTTCATAACCATCTCCCATTGCTATTGTAGTGAGCTCCAGTGTTGGGAGTGTTTACTTAAAATGCTATGATGCCAACTATTTCCATGTAAGCTGTTGGTCTTTCCAATAAATTGTTTATTGCAGTTAAAAAGTGATCTCTCATGGTTCTTGTGTATTTTTCATTATGTTTAATACAATACTGTAAACCTTGAATAACATTATGGACCCATATGAAGTGCTGTAAGTGATGCTGTCAGTGATCCCAAGAAGCAGAAAAAAAGTCATGACATTACAAGAAAGAGTTTAGTTCCTTCAAATGTACCATAGGCTGAGGTCTGCAGCTGTGGTTGCCCACAGTTTCCAAGATAAATGAATTCAGCATAAGAATCTTTGTTAGAAGGAGGAGGAGGAGGAGGAGGAGGAGGAGGAGGAGGAGGAGGAGGAGGAGAAGGAGAAGGAGAAGGAGAAGGAGAAGGAGAAAGAAAGAAAAGAAAATTCATGACACCATCACCGGAGCTATGCCAGTGGTGCAAAAACTGTGCACATTTTGCAAAACGCCTTTTTATTTCATATTAAAAATGCAGCTTTAAATTAGTGCAGGATTGCTATAAGAAAGGCATACCTCTAGACTCCAATATGATTTGAGAAAAAGCAATGTCATTATATAACAACTTAAAGCAAAAGGAAGATGAAGGATCTAAAACTGGAGAATTTAACATCAGCAAAGGATAGTTTGATAATTTTAGAAAGAGATTCAGATTTTAAAAATGTCTAGATAACAAGAGAAGCAGCTTTTTCTGACCAAGAGGCAGCAGAAGAGTTGCCAGATGCCATTAAGAAAATCACTAAGAAGAAAGGACACCCACCTGAACAGATTTTTTCATGCAGATGAAATTGCCCTATTCAGGGAGGGAGAGGGCAGTCACAAAGGACATTTATTAGTAAGGAGGGATTGCAAGCACCAGTATTTAAGGCAGGGAGGACAGACTAGCTCTATTGTTTTATGCCAATGTTAAGTTTATAATTAGGACTGCTCTTATCTATAAAGCTGCTAACCCCTGAGTCTTGAAGGGAAAAGATAAACACCAGCTTCCAGTCTTTTAGTTGTATAACAAGGACTAGACAACAAAAACCCTTTTTCTGGATTGGTTTCATTGAGGCTTTGTTCTTGAAGAGAGAAAGTACCTTTCCAGTAAGGGACTGCCTTTTAAAGTTCTTTTGATACTGGAAATGGTCCTGGCCACACAGAGTCCCATGAGATCAACACCGAAGGTCTAGAAGTGCTCTACTTATCCTCAAACACATCTCTAAGTTAGCTTCTAGATCAGGAGGTCATAAGGACCTTTAAGGCTCATTACACATGGTACTCTGTGTAAATGATAATCAATGCTATGAAAGAGAATCCTGATAGAACATCATGAAAGTCTGGGAGAATTACACCATAGAAGATGCCATCATTGTTATAGGAAAAGCCATGAAATCCATCAAGCCTAAGACGATAAATTCCTGCTGGAGAAAATTGTGTCCATGTGTCATGTATGACTTCACAGGATTTACAACAGAGCCAATTAAGGAAGTCATGGAAGAGATTGTGGATATGGAGAAAAAAAACAGTGAGGAGTGAAGAGTTTTAAGATATGGATCTTGGATAAATTCAAGAGCTAATTGCCCCTACACTAAAGGAATTAATGGAAGACAACTTGATGGAGATTGGTACTTCTGAATCGGTGCCAGATGATGAGGAAGAAGAGGGAGAAGAAGCAGAGCTAGAAAACAAACTGACATTAGACAATCTGGCAGAAGCATTCTGATTATTGAAGACTGCTTTTGAGTCCTTTTTTTTTTTTTTACATTTATTTATTATTGAGAGACAGAGAACGAAAGAAGTAGGGGCAGAAAGAGAAGGAGACACAGAATCCAAAGCAAGCTCCAGGCTCTGAGCAAGCTGTCAACACAGAGCCTGACAAACAGCAAGATCATGACCTGAGCCAAAGTTGGTCACTCTGCCGGCTGAGCCACCCAGGTGCCCTGCTTTTGGCTCTTTTCTAATATGGACCCTTCCATGACACAAGCACTGAAACTAAAGCAATGATGGAAAAAGGATTGGTACCATATAGAAACATTTTTAGAGGGAAGGAACAAAAGCAAAAAGTCAGACAGAAATTATGTTGTATTTCCATAAAGTTACACCAAGTGTGCCTGCCTCTCCTGCCTCCCCTTCCACTTCCTCCACCTCTCCTGCCTCTGCCGCCCCCAGGACAGCAAGACCAAAAACCTCCTCCTTTTCCTCCTCAGCCTATTCAACGTGAAAGACAATGAAGATGAAGACCTCTGTGATGAACCACTTCCACTTAATGAATAGTAAATAATCATCATCCACTTAATGAATAGTAAATAGTAAATATAGTTAATAAACCTTCAGCAGTGTGTGTGTGTGTGTGTGTGTGTGAGAGAGAGAGAGAAATCTAACATTAAGGTAAAATATGTACAAGACATTTTTGCGTCATCATCATAGCCTAAGTATTCACTGTGTAGAACATTGTGTGTAAGATTTGTATGGAAGTGGATAGCCTATCCTACATAGGCATAAGGTGAGTGATATTTAATATAGATTAATAATGTGTTAGCTTTGTTATTGTTTTAAAACTTTGCTTTCAAAAAATTACATTTCTGTACAGTATTCCTCTCTCATAATTGGAGAAGACACATATCATCACAGGTAAGTGGTTTTTAAAATATACCACATTGGGAATATGACTAATACTGCATGCCATAAAAAATTTATGGCAATTCACTCGTTAGTGTATAGGTGAGGCTACCATGATGAAATCATATCGATTATACTGGGCTCCCACAAAGCAACCATATCATTGCTTCAATGCAACAAATATAGTTTTTACCTTATCTTTTCATTTTTGATGTCTAGTATTAGTAATATGTATAATATTTACAATTTTTTTGTATCATATAAGACAGTGTTGATGTAGGTACTGACAAACAATTCATCTTATAAACAGATGATGTAAACTTATAGTATTAATAAATACAGTACTGTACTGTAAACATATATTCTCTTCCTTACGACTTTTTAAGTAAGATTTTCTTTTCTCTATCTTACTTTATTGTAAGAATACAATACAATACAGTATGTATACAATATACATAACATACAAAATATGTGTTAATCAACTGTTTATGTTATTGGTAAGGCTTTTGGTGAACAGTAGGTTACTAGTAGTTAAGTTTTTAGAGAGTCAAAGTTATATGTGGATTTATGGCTGCAAGGTGGGGTCTGTGTCCCTAACCCCATATTGTTCAAGGGCCAACTGTATTTGTTATGGCAGCCGGAAGTGACTAAGACATATTGTGACTTATGTCCTGATCCTTATGTCAAACCTAATAGAAAGGTCTTCTTATACACTGTGTAGAAATAAGCAAAATTCTCAGAGGAGAAATAACATGCTCAAGACCCTTTACAGAAGTAGAGGAGGCAGGATTTGAAGCTAATTATGTCTGACTTCAGAAATCACTCTCTAGTATAACACGCAGACCACCTTCTGAATTATGTAGCACAATATAAATGGAGGCACAACTTTTAGGGGCTGCACATGCCTGCATGAACATCAGAGAGGAGGCCAGATGCATCCTCTAAAGTCTCTGACAATGTCCTTACTGGATATTGGTGAGGCTTTTGCAACCATAAAGGTCATAGTCCAACAATGACAACGGGTTTTGTCTGATCACCTGTTAACAGCTGCCTAATGGCCAAATTGTGACCAATTCTTGGCTCAGCAGAAAGGAGTTATGATCAACTGGCCACATCTGTCATGAGAGCTGGGGGCTGTGGGTGGCAGTGGGTGCAGCATGGCAGTCATACCAGACATCAGCCTCCTTGAGCTAGGTGACTTGCCCATGCTTGTATTGATGAGTATGTTCCCCACAGTCAGTTTTCAGAACTGATGTAAATGGAGAAATCATGAAGTTTCAGCCAGACCTTTCCCACCAACTGTAAAGGCAAGTGAAGAACACAATGGGTAATGCAACTGCTACTTTTGAACAACAGCAATGCATGGATTCCTATCAAACCACAGCTTTATTTGTGTCCCTCACCATTTTTTAAAACTCCATTCAGCAGGAATGATTTGTCCTGCCCTTAATAAAAGTGAGAGAGATTGAGAGAGAGAGAGAGAAAGAGCACTCTAGGTACACGTTCTGTTGTTCAGAGATGATAGTCTTAGAAGCCCTTGAATCCCAAACCCAGTTTCAATTTAAGTATTAGAATATCTAAACCCTTGTCACACTCCAGAGGCTGAATCTGACTGTTAAGTCTCCCTCTCCCAGTCCAGTAAGGGATATGGGCCTTTTCTCACCTCTGGTTCTGCTCATCCTCCCCCATCTTGAGCTACTCTCTCTCCTGGCAGGGATCAAAGTTGGGGAGAGCATGCAAAAAGATGAGCTAGCCCAAACATCAGCTTTCTGACCTCTGGGCCTAGAAGGCATTCCTTGCTGACTCTTTGTGGGGGTGTTTTCATGGGCTCTTCCAGGGCTCCCTGCTGGCCTCCTTTCTCCTGCAGCCCCTAGGCCTGGTAGCATATCATCCTCTTTCCTTTGGGGCCCCCTTGGTAGGCCCCATGGTTGGGTCCCCTGTGCAGCCCACACTGCACAAACTGTACATATTCCAGAGTCTAAGTTGTTCAGCCACTCTCTCATTCTACAGATCTCCCAGGTGGAGTCAAACTCCAGCCCCAGCTTCCCAAGGATCCCAGGAAGCTCTCTACCCTAGTCTTAACTGACATTTCTCAATGTGGTCGAGGATGATTCACACTGGAATCATCTGGAAGCAGCTGTTAAAATGCTTAGATCTGGCTCCCCTCCTCTCCCCAATCCACTGGATTAGCATCTGAAGGAAGAAGCATGGAAATGAACATTGGGGTCACCAGATAAAATACAGACTCTAGATACATTAGGATTTCAGATAAACAATGAGGTTTTGTGTGTGTGTTGTTTTTTTGTTTTTGCTTTTTTTAGTGTATGTATGTCCCAAACATTGCATGGGTACATAACTAGAAATATATTCTTTACCTGAAATTCTAAATTAGGGGTGCCTGGGTGGCTCATTTGGTTAAGCGTCTGGCTCAGGTTACGATCTCACAATTAATGAGTTCGAGCCCTGCATTAGGCTCTGTGCTGACAGCTCAGAGCCTGGATCCTGCTTCAGATTCTGTGTCTCCCTCTCTCTCTGCCCCTCCCTTGCTCATGCTCTCTCTCTCTCTCTCAAAAATAAACAAACATTAAAACAAAAACAAAACAAAACAAAAAATTAAGTGGCCATCCTGTATTTTTATCTGATAAATCTGACAACCCTAGTTTGCACTGACTGAGCTCCACAGGCTGCACGCCTAAGTCAGAGATATATTGACCAGGACTGTGGTAAATAAAGTCACTATGATAATGCCACCCTGGGGGCCTCTGAAGCATCAACCAGGCAGTAGTCCCCTAAGCAACCTATGTTAACATGTGCCTTCTTTTCTCTTTGAATTTCTATAGATTCTTTATAGAGCACCGAGGTTTCTCTCCACAACTAGGACCCCCATATTTGCTTAATTCAGGGTTAGGTATTTCCATTGTAGTCTGTAGGAATGGTACCCACTGGAGATGTGACTGTGCACAGTGGCTCTGTCCCCACCTGTTTCTCCCCTTCATCAGGTCAGGTATTTTGTAACCTGTTGTTACAGTAAAAAAAAAGCTTGGCAAAAAAAATGCTGAGTAGTGAATGAGTATTTCACAAGGAATAGGGCTCAAGTTATATTAATAAGAGGGATATAGACCAGAAGGAAATGGATCTTCCTAGAGGTGGGCTGTGCTTTTGTCCAGATACTTTTGTAGAAAATGAGCAGTAGCTTAGTGGATGTTGCCATCATCCCTGCCTCCCCAAAAGTAGAGATTAGCAGTAAGGGTCCAGGCTCCTCCTCCCCCACTCCTAGAACCTGAGCAAAGGGGAAAACCACCAGCATTCAGCAGGAGTGTGAATAGCAGGGCAGTGAGGGAGCTGAGTTTAAAGGAAGTGCAGAGGGAAAGCAGGAGCTTCCTAGTGACAACGGCCCAGTGACCCGGTATGTTTTGTTACCTTTACCCACATGCCAGTAAAAAAAAGGGTTAGCCCTTGATCAGGCCTCTTCTGTTTGAGGAGGCAGATTATAAATCATTCAGAACAGATGGGGATTGCACCATCCTATGGCCACAAAATGGGCCCTGGCCCCACCCTCAGAAAGGACACCTAGGTGCTGAGGAGCAGCTGCCTGTAAGGGGCCATAGGACAAGAGAAGACATTAGTCGCTTGTCCTGGAATTTCTCCCCTCAGTAAGTAGCTAGAGCCACATTGTTGGTATAGTAAAAAGGGGCCACCACCCAAGTCACTTGATCTCATTTTGGGCTTTATAACTTTGCTGGTGGACCCTGTTATTTCTTTTTTTGCAAATAATAAAACCAAGGGAGCAGGCTAGACAGAGTAGACACTGTGTGTGGTCTGGAAAATGACCTGTGGTCACTTTGGGAACTGAAATTAGTGAGATTCATTTCCTACCACTGGGCCTGGCCAGTGGTCAGGAAGACAGTACTGAGGATGCTTAGGTAGAGTCCACCCAAATAAGTGTGCTGAAATGCAGGGAGAAAAATAGTAAGGTCCAAATCCCATGACTTACTTGCTGACATAAGGAGAAGCCATGGACCAGGCATTTCCACCTCAGATCTGACCTTTCCATCTTTAGAAATGGACAGGGGTCTATCTGGGGATTTGGAGGCCATGTATAATCAACCCAGAAAGTGGTAGGAATAAGGATTTTCACCAGCTGGGCTGGGCATAAGGGGATGCCAAGGCCTCTGAACCCAGCCTGTGAGTGTCACATCTGCAGCCCCAGATCAGAGGCACGAGCAAAAACTATGAGGGCAAATGTAGTGGGTAGAATCTTAGTGCTGGGAGAGGCCCTTCGGCCTCCTGGATCTTCTCCCCAATCTATAGGTCCAGCATGGCAACCCCCTGCTGATGTCTTATGCACAAATTCACAGAAAACCTCTTACATGACCCGCTTTGTGGAAGAGGAGGCATATGAGCCTTTAAAAAGGGTGAGAGTGACAGGGGACAAAAGCAAGGTGCCCATGAAGGACTCATCAAGGAATGGGTCCTGCCCAGGTCAGCAAGAAGGGAAGCTCAGACAAGAAGTTGTCAAGAATGAGGTTCCTCTGTGCCAACCACCTTGCAAACAAAGTGGCAAGAGGAGAATTCTTCATGACCTGAGTTCTCAAACACACAGCCCATTGTGACATCACCAGCCAGGGACTGGCTTTAAGAAGGGAGGCTCTGTCAGCATCATTTCCTTCAGCCCTGGCCTCCATCAACTCGTAGGCCAACATCAAAGTCAAAGGCGATGCTCCTGTTATCAATGCTGCTGTTCATGTCCCAAGTCAAGGGCATACATCTCGGTATGTGGACCCCTCTCCCTGTGGCCAGAGTAGCTCTCCCAGGTGGAGCTGGGCATAAAAATGGCCCTGCTCACCTCACTTTCATCCAGTTAGTGGTGATCATTAAGGGTTGAGAGAGAGATTTGGTTAGCGAGCTCATTGATGAGCTAATTGGCCACTAAGAGGCTGGCCCACAGAGCACAAGAGCAGTAGTTTCAGGTTTTCCCATAAACTCATCCTCAAAAATACTTCCCTTTCTTTTCTTCTTTCCCAGCCCAAAGTTCAACCTGTCTGACCTTAAGTTTCAGTTTTGAAATCCTAGAATTTATCCCTGAATGAGTAATGGAGTACCTAGAAGCAAGTGCCCAGAATGAGCTGAGCATCAGACCTCTGAATCAGAGGAAGGAGAGTGTGGGGGTTGGGAACATGACAGAGCTCCCATGAACTGCAGAGCAGAAGCATAGCTGGGCACACTCACATGTGTGCAAGTGGCCAGAAGGCCAGGACCTTCTGTTGTCAGTAGGCAGCTCCCTTTGCCTCCATAGTAGTTCTCTCTCCAAGGGGTGGCTGAGGTTGGAAGTCACCTGGGTTACTTAGCTGTTTTTATGGGTCACACAATTCTCCATGTTTAATTTACATACCTCAGCAGTGGAGTCTCCATTCTCATCTCCATGCATGTGCTAGGAACTCCGAGCCTTATGAAGGTTGAAGATTTGTCCCAGGTCACACAGTGGGGAAGTTGAAGAGCTGGGATTTGCACCCAACTGCCTCCAGGACTCACATTTCCCTCTCTACACACAGCCTCTTCACCTGGCCTCCCTCGTTCTGGCCTGGGGTTGACTGAAATAGGACTGGGGGATGGTGCATTGTGTTGAGAGAATCAGCAGAACGCGCCCGTCTGCCAGTGTGCTCGGTTGCAGCTGCTTCTCACCCAGCACTGCCTCCATCACGGCTTAGGGGTTTTGTGCCCTAGTATTAATCTACAAGTCTACCCGACTCTACACTGGTGATATCGGTTGTTCTCAGGACAAAGATGGAGAATGGAGCCCAGCCGCCAGCCTCAAGGAGACTTTGGTACAAGATAATAGGAGAAATTCTGACAGCTAAGGTGGCTTAAGGATTTACTCTGTGCCAAACACTATGTTGGGCACTTTAATGCTCATTATCTCATTTAATCTGTGCATCTCGAGTTTTTTAAGTTTATTTATTTTGAGAGAGAGAGACAGTACAAGCAGGGGAGGGGAAGAAAGGGGGGGGAGAGAGAGAGAGAGAGAGAGAGAGAGAGAGAGAGAGAGAGAGAGAGAGAATCCCAAATAGACTCCACACTGTTAGCACAGAGCCCCACATGGGGCTCAAACTCATGAACTGTGAAATCATGACCTGAGCCAAAACTGAGTCAGATGCTTAACTTACTAAGCCACTCAGGCACCCCTGTGCATCTGTTTTATATGGTAGGTCCACTTTAGGAATGAAGAAAGGGAGTATAAGCAAGGTTTGTAGTTTTCTGCCAAATCATTCAGTAAGCAACAGAGACACCATTTGGATATTGGGCTATAGGACCCCAGGTTCTACATTCTTAGCAAATGCCATATTCTGCTTCTCAGAGATGTCACACAGCTGGCACCCATAGCAGTCATCCATCATTCAATCAAACCTCAAGCTCACAATCACTCTTAGTATTGTGACACATTTCTCCCCACACGCATAAGGCCAGGTTGTTAACATGATTGAAACCATAAGCCCCTCAAAATTGTCTCATGAGCATTGGCTCGCATCATTAAAAGCTCTCCATATGCACAATTTTCATGGCTGAATGAAGGTATCCTACTTAGTCATGATCTTGAGGATGTCTTCAATCTGTTGCCATTATAGAGGTCACTGCAGTGAACATCTTTATACTGTTGTATTACAGATTCTCCCCTTAGGATAAGTTCCCAGCAGTGCAACGACTGAGTCAGAGGGTCATGCACCATTGCTGAGTGTCTCCTGGCTGCCAGCTGTGATGCTGTGGTTCCACTAGCAACAAGGCCAGCATGTCTCCTTCCCCAGATGCAGCTTACGTTCTGAAGTCATAGTCAGGCAAAGAGGGATGAATAATGTCTGACTTAACACAATGAAGAAACATAATGCAGGGTAGGAGATAAAGAGGGCCCAGGACAGGAGGGACTGGGAAGACCTTTCCAAAGAAGTGATTCTTGAACAGAGGCCTGAACAAAGTGAACCATGCAACTATCTGAGAGAAGAATATTCCAAAGAGTGGCACTGAGTAGTGCTAAGAGCACCAAGCCTGAAGCCAGGTTAACTAGGTTCAAAACTTGGTATGGCCATGATTAGCTGTGTCACATTGGGGAAATTACTTAAACTCTCTATCCCTCAGCTGTTTCAAACATAAAATGAGAATGATAATAATAGTACCTACCGCATAGCATTGTTATGAAAATTAAGTAAACTGGTCTTTGTAGAGTGTAACCATGCATGACATATAGTAAGCAATCTATGTGTGTTTGGCAAATAAAAGAGGAAGTACAGGTTCAAAAGTTCTGCAAAGAGGGGCGCCTGGGTGGCTCAGTTGGTTGAGTGCCCGACTTTGACTCAGGTCATAATCTCCAAGTTCATGGGTTTGAGCCTTGCGTAGGGCTCTGTGCTGACAGCTTGCTTAGCCTGCTTCAGATTCTGTGTCTCCTTCTCTCTCTGCTCTCCTCCATTTGTGCTCTGTCTCTCTATCAAAAGTAAATAAATGTAAAAAAAATTTTTTTAAGTTCTGCAAAGAGCCTTTATAGATTCTTGACAGCTGAAGCTCTTGACACATATTGCTAAATTTTCACTCTAGTCTTTTTTTTTTTTTAAGCAAAAAAACAAATAAAAAATGACCACTACTGGGTCACTCCAACCTACACTACAAAATCCTCAAAATGTTCATTGAGTAAAATGTTGGAAAAGTGGAATCAAGAAAGAGATGAGAGGAGACCTTAGGCTCCTTAGAATCAAACTCATTCCTTGTTCCAGAACACAAGGTAGACCTTCAAGTCAACAAATATTATGGAGTATCTCCTCCTCTTGGGGCAAGGAGCTGGACCCATATTCTCTCCAGAGGTGAATTCCCTTCTCTGCACAAGCAACCACAGCCTTTGCTCTCAGCTTCCCAGGGCATGGAGCTGCTCTGCCTGGAACACAATGTTCTAACGTACCACAGCTCTGGGCTTGCAGTAGGTCCTGGCCCTTTCTGGGCCACCTTTCTGGTTTCCCACATGTATGTCTCCTGTGTCTGCTATTATAAACCACCACAAACCTAGTGGTTTAAATGACATGTATGTTTTATCTTACAGTTCTATAGGATAGATATCTAGCTCAGGTCTCATCGGACAAAGATCAAGCTGCCACCAGAACTTTGTTCCTAATCTGAGGTTTTAGGGGAGATTTTTGCTTGCTTCAGCTTCCACAGGTCAGCTGTATTCCTTGGCTTGTGGCCCCTCCATCTTCAAAGCTAGCAATGCTGCATCTGTGTATGTTTTTCTTCCACAGTCACACCTTTCTCTTGATTCCTTCCACCATGTTAAGGACCCTTGTAACTGCATTTGGCCCCTAACATTATCCATAATAACCATCCTATTTTCAGGTCAGCAGATTAGCAACTTTAATTCTATCTCCCAAATCCCCCTTTCCCTGGGAGGTAACATAGGTACAATCTCCAGGATGTGGTCCATTAAGACATGGACTTCAATGGTGGTGGAGGAGAGGGCATTATTCTGCCTGTCACTCCAGGGATGGCTCTGGACCAAGTATTTTACCTTGATTTCTCTTGGACTAGAGTAGAAACAAGCTCAGTGAAGTGACTTGCCTGCGATCATAATGCTGGGAGAGGGGACAGAGCCAACACTTCTGACCCAAGTCCCAGACTCTAACCAAATAAACCATCTGCTGACTTACTTGTGTTCCTAGAGGTGCTTCACAGGGCCAGCCTCAGTTTCCTCATTTCTAAGATGGATATAGTGATAGCTACTTATAAGCCTCTATGGAAACTGACCAAAACTTTTCCTTTTTGTCTCTTTCACTCTACCAGAATGTGGTAAAAGACCCATTTTTGAGGAAGGAACTCACTATTCCAGAATCATAGGGGGGATGGAGGCTGAGGTGGGTGAATTCCCATGGCAGGTGAGTATTCAGGCAAGAAACCAACATTTCTGTGGTGGCGCAATCATCAACGAGTGGTGGATTGTCACTGCTGCTCACTGCTTATTTTCCGAAGTGCTATCGTGAGTATCAAGAGCCCTTTGCTTCTGACAGTGTTCACCCCCGGGGCACACCCACACTTAGCAAGACCTGATTGCTAAAGGAAGTCCTAGGCCTCGTCAGTCCTGAGTCAGCCAGGAATGATTACTACCCATCACCACCAGCCCCACAGAAGATAAGGCAGTGAACATGAGGCTGGCATCTGCTGTTGCCTCTTCATTGTCACCAGGACTAATAATTCTGGTTTCCCTGAGGTCACACACTGTCCTCTTCAGGAACATTTCTGGTTTGGTGGAGTCAAAGGGCTTGGTCCATTTACCTCTTCTAGGACATTTAAGTCCTTTTAGGAAGAAATCCTCCTAATTCTGGAAGTCTGAGATCCTGGGCGGTCTGACACCCTATTTACTTGCTCCTTGTGGAGTTTTCTCTGCACTCCAAAAGACTGGTTGTAAATCTAGCATAATCATGATTCAGTTACCTGCTAAGAAACTACCTGCATTAATGTATTCATTCAGACATCAACCCTGAAGAAGGTAGATGAATAACCCATTTAAAACAGCCCTCTGAGGCAGGTAGAATGAGCAACACTGTTTTACAGAGAGGGAAACAGATTCAGTAAGGCTAAGTGACTCACCGAAGGTGCACATATAGTAAACAGAAATAGGATTTAAATCCTAGCTCCAGAGCTCATGCTTTCTGCTGTATCTGCTACACTACACCAAGAAAGTTTGAAGATACACAGGAAGGTTGACTTTTAAAAGTTAATAAAAAACAGAGGAAAGTTTCACCATGGCATAACCAAGAAAACTTGTTGCATATGCTTCCATAATATAGTTAAGGATTGGTTATTGGGAAGTTTCTGGCCATTCTGCTTGGAGAGAATTACTAAATTATTATTGAAGATTCTTTTTGCTTCATCGATGGTGAGACTAGATTAAATTCTGTGCTGGGTCCAATAAGTTGCTGGTAGATAAATTAATGTAATAACACCTTATCTATCTGAAGTATGTTTGATCTATACCAAGTGGTCTTTTCTGTATTCTTTGGAGTCCCCAGTGCTAAGAATTTCTTCTGTAACATTAAGCAGGAGTATCTCATTCACATCTCTAGGACTGTGCTGAAACAGTGATGTGGCTGTGGCCTTGCCACCCTTGCTGTTTCACTTCCCTCTACTGTCTTCAAATTCTCCTATCTTCTGAAAAACAGCCCCAGTAGGACAAGTCCTAAGGCCCCTAGAACTATATGGGATTTAGGGTTTGGGGGCATAGCAAATTCTTTGTGCTTTGTGACTTCTCTTCCCCTTCACTTCCCCCTGTCTGGATCTCTGCCACCAGCCCAATGGACTTGAGTGTTGTGTTGGGGACCAATGATTTAAGAAGCCCATCCCTGGAAACAAAGGGGGTTACCAGCATCATTCTTCACAAGGACTTTCAAAGAAGCAACATGGACAATGACATCGCCTTACTGCAGTTGGCCTTGCCCATCACTTTCAGCGGATTGAAAGAGCCCATCTGCCTGCCTAGGAAGCTCAGTCCCTCCATGTGGCACAAATGCTGGGTGGCCGGATGGGGTCAGACCAACACTGGTACGTGACCGCTCAGCATTTCTTGAGAGCTTCTGGGGGAGGAGCCACGTCATGGGCATCTGAGGATGGGCCAGTAAATCAAAAGATATGAGCAGGAGCATGAAAGGAGAGAGGGCCAAGGGAGGAGGGAGGAGAAAAGGACTTGGACGGGAGCAAATACCTGCATACTTGACGCTCACAGATGCCAAATCTCAGCTCTTCCTAGTGCCAGGGAAGCATCTCCTCAAAGCCCCAAGCTGAGATGTTAGGTCCAAGCCAGTCCCCGGGTGTGGTCATATTCAGCCAGCACAGAGCAGCCTTGTTTGTTTGTTTAACTGGATTTAAACTCTCCAGTTTGCCAGGGGGCCCTATGCTTTTTATTCATTCACATCTCCCTTGATTCACACATTGATGTTTCCCACTTGGTTCCTACAGGCATTCAAGATGCCTGCCCTGGCCTAGACTTTTGATGGTCCTGGAGTGTTGCCCGACCATTCTTAGAAATGAATCTGTTGTTACTTGTTGTTACATTATTACTTGGCCAAAACAGGAGAAACTGTACCAGGGTAGAAAGAGATTATGAAAGCCCCCTTGGATTATCCCCAAAGAAAATAGGTAGGTGAAGGGATGGGAACAATACAGCACAGTCTCAGGCCTGAACAAGACTCTAGGTCCATAAGGAGCTTTGCAACGAGCTGGGGTCTGGAAAATGATAAGTATTTCAGGAGTTTGGTAATTACAGGACAACTAGAGTAATATTGTTTCTGGGATCTGGGCACTGCTGGAGAGTAAGAAGTGAGGAGGCAGCAGATGACTACATTTAAGATTTAAACTGCTAAATAAGGAGAGTAATTTGGAAATCTGTGTGGTCTGGGTTAATGAGATAGAAGTTCAGACAAATTCCTGAAAGCTGGCAGTCCAGAGAGGGCCTTGGAAAATTCCCTATAAAGACTCTTAACCAAACTACCCTTGCCTGGAGAACTTGAAAGCATTTTCCCTGGGAGTGCAAACCCATGTTCAGCAGCCCTGTGTTGGGGAAGTGCCATAGTCACCTACTAAAATGTAGCAATAGGTACACACACTGAAGAGGCAAGATTATGTTAAGAAATGATCAATAGCCAATTCCAAGAAGTCAAGTCTGTAGGGCTGGTTGGAGTCAAGCAGGAAGCCTGCTTAGGAGCAAGAATATGATTTTGAATAAGAGGAATAATTCAAGTAGGTGGGGAATTGTTCAGACAAGCTTGGGATGGTAGAGTGAGTGAACTGCATGGGATTACTGGAAGGAAGTGGAGAATGGAGGATGTGAAGGAAGGTGGACAAGAGGCTGGTGGGACATGGGGAGGCAAAGGGTGATCTGCTTGCATTATCAGCACTAAGATTGCTGTCTAATGACCTCTAATATGTTTTCTCTGTGGACTAGATGACAAAAACTCTATGAAAACTGATCTGATGAAAGTGCCAATGATCATCATGGATTGGAAGAAGTGTTCAAAGGTATTTCCAAGACTTACCAAGAATATGCTGTGTGCTGGATATGAGAATGAGAGCTTTGATGCTTGCCAGGTAATTAGGGGGCACCCCACCCTCACCCTACAGGGTCCTATCACCTCAGGACTGTCAATGCAAGGGTATCCTTTCCTCACTGAGAATAGATAATAAGAGTCTGGAAAATGTGTAGGAATCAGGGCTCAGCCATGGGAATGGGGGCATGGACTATGGAGTACTCTTTGTCAGATCCTTGGAGTATTAGTGCATGCCTCTGAGTCAGGATACAGCAACACTGCATAAATATTTCTGCTTTTCTCCAGATATACTACATAAATAGGACTCCAAGACCTTTCCATTTCTTGGACTTCTTAAAAAAAACAAAAAACAAACAAACAGGATTTGAGACTAATATAAGGAATTATTTTATTTTCATTAATTTAGCAACTACTGTTGCACACAATTAAGCCCTGGGGAATACATCCATAAATGAGACATAGTTTCTCACCTAAATAATCCCGTAATAATCTGGGAAGGCAGTTAAGTAAGCACCTATAATATTTTGGATGATACCTGTGGATGAACTGAAAATTGATGTCTTAGTTTTAATAAAACGAACACAACAATTTAAAAAGAAAAATATTTTTGATTGATGCTAGAAAAATAGGGGAAAACTCAGAAATTAGTTTTCTATGGCTCTAAGGATGAATTATGGGTTTTGTCTTTAAAGCTTAAGGTGCTCTCTTTGTCATGGGAGATGCTTTCTTCATCATCACCTTGATGATCCCACTTACTCCTACTCATTTGCTAAGCAATGGATCTGGTCACTGGTGTAAAACTATGAATGTAGATGTTAAATATTCTATAGAGTAATGAAAAAGCTGTCTCATGGAAAGGGAGGGTATCTACAGAATTATCTATCATTGTTTAGCCCTGGTAGACTCTGAGATGAGGCCTTAGGAGGGAGTTGCTGAGATAGGTTGAAGGAATCAAATGAGAAGAGAATGGAGAAGGGGCTCTGAGGTAAGAAAAATGGACTCCAGCAGCAATGATGCCAGGTTTATTTTGTAAGTGATTATTTGTTTATTTTGAAAGAGAGCTAGAGAGTGAATTGGGGGGGGGGCAGAGAGCAAGGGACACAGAATCCTAAGTAGGCTCTGCACTGTCAGCTCGAAGCCCAAAATGGAGCTCAAACTCATGAACCTGAGCTGAAATCAAGAGTCTGATGCTTAACTCACTGAACCATCCAGGTGCTCCAATGATGCTGAATTTAGGAGTCTCCTATGTGTCTCCAAATGGAGAGACAAAATCAATGTCACATTAACCTGTGTTTTCTTCACATTCTGGACAATTTAAAAAATTATAAAACAAAAAAAAGAGAATTGGAACTTCTGGTTCTCAACAAGATGGGCATTTCCCCCAATCCCTCCCACTAAGTACAGTTAAAAGTACTGGACATTATATTGTAAAACAAAAGCCAAATGTGTCACAGGGAGATACTTTCTGTGTCAACAGACATTTCACTAAATGAGATATACAGATGGCAAATAAGAACATGAAAAGAGGTTCAATGTCATTAGCCATTAAGCAAATGTAAATTAAAACTGCAATGAGGTATCACTATATACCTCTCAGAATGGCTAAAATAAAACACCCTCAAATGCTGACAAAAATTCAGAGGAACTGGATCGCTCATACATTGCTGGTGGGAATTTAAATAGTCCAACCACTCTGGAAAACAGTTTGGCAGTTTCTTTAAAAAAAAAAAAAAACTGGATGCACTCTTGCCATACAAGCCAGCAAATGCCACTTTTAGGCACTTAGTCCAGTATTCACATAAAAATCTGTACAGGAGTGTTTGTAGCATTCATAATAGCCAAAAATTGAAAACAAAATCTTTAAAGATGTGGATGGTTGAACTGCAATACACCAATACCATATAATACCACTCAGTTGTGACAAAAGTAAACTATCGATACATGCAACAATGTGGATGGAGCTCCTGAGACTCATACATGTGAAACAAGCCAATCCCCAGAGGCCCCACCCTGAATGATTCCACTTACATACACTGTAGAAATGACAAAATTATAGAAATGGAGAACAGATTTGTGGCTGCCAGGGATCAAGGAAGGGTTGCCGGCGGGAGGGAAGTGGATGTCAGACAAAAAGGGCAACGTGCGGGATCCCTGTGTCAATGACATCCTGGTTGTGCTATTGTACTATACTTTTGCAATATGTTATTATTGGAGGAAATAAGGGATCTCTTTGTATTATTTCTTACAACTGCACATAATTCTACAACTGTATCAAAGCAAAATAATGAAGAGAAGACAAAGCTTCCCAGTAATAGCAGTTATAGAAAGATTTCAGATCGTAGCCAGATCACAAATGCAGAGAGCAACCATGCCATAGTGAAGCAGGAGGAAAAGGGCTCCAATATCAATAGAAAAGAGGAAATAACATTTAATAGATAAGATTGGAAAGGTAGGGCATTTGGAGAGAATGTGGGAAAAATCACAAAGGCTTCAAACAGCATCATATGCTCAGGGAATTTCCAGTATTTCAGAAGCCAAAAGTCATCAAAGATGAGTCTGGGGAAGTGGAGAGAACAAGATCACCAAGGGAGGTGTGTGTCAGGCGTGGAAGACTTGTGTTATCCCAGGCTGCCCCTCCCACTGCCCACCCAAGAGTATAAGAATCAGGACCCATGGGCACTCCCACCTCCTATTTCAATCTCTTTGATTCAACACTATCCCACATTCAAATAGCCAAAGCCAACTATGGCAAAATTTGAAATAATCAAGTGTCATCTTTGAGGACATTTTTTTGTCCCCTTTGCTTCAATGGCTGGATCTACCATCTAGAGTCTGGGATTTTTGCTTTAATAACTCTCCTACTAACATGTAAGTTAGTGAAACCTTCTAGAATTAATTATCTATTACCTAAAAGTGTTATACATGAATGTGCTGTTATCATTTTAGGCCCTGTTTTTAAAATTGTGAATTGAGAAGCCTCACGCTCTGTTTAGAAAGATTTCTATTGTTAAGAATAAGGTGACAGTGATGCAGTCAAGGATAGTTTTCTGTAATTACATAATATTATCATCACTTAAAAACAGATAAACCAGGCAGACAGTCCCCTAGGACTTAAAAATAATTGACTTTAAAAATAATATCATACTTTTATATTTAGCAAACTTTTAAAAACCATGTCATCACATAATTCAGGGAAATGATAATTTTATAATAAAAATATTTAAATATTCTCAAAATAATAGCAATAAGATCATGCTATACTTAAAATACAAGTTAAAATAAAATTTTACAGTGGTGCCTGGTTGGCTCAGTCCATTAAGCATCTGACTTTGGCTCAGGTCATGATCTTGCAGTTTGTGAGTTTGAGCCCTGTGTTGGGCTCTTTGCTGACAGCTCAGGCACCTGGGTGGTCAGTTGGTTGAGCATCCCACTCTTGATTTAGGCTCAGTCATGATCAAGGTCATGGGATCAAGCCCCACATCATGTTCCACACTGATGTGGAGCTTGCTAAAGATTCTCTATCTCTCTTTCTGTCTCCCTCTGCCCTACTGCCCTCCTTTCTTGCTCTCTAAAATAGTTAAACTTAAAAAAGAAAGAAAGAAAGAAATGCACTGTTTTCTTATCTGTCTTGACTCCAGCAGAAATGTTGTCTTATTTTGTGTGTGAATTCCCAGTGCCTAGTGCAGTGCTTGGCACGTGAAAAATGCTCAACAAATATTTGTCAAATAGATGAACTTTCCAAGGAAGCCAGCAACTATCTATCAGTAAGGCAGTATTAGTGGAGGGGACGTCTGAGAAAGGTCTTCAAGGAGGCTAAGAGTCTGCAGGTGGAGAGGAGATAAAGAGCTGGCAACCAGCTCAGCTGTTGGGAAGTGTGGTAATGGGACTGCCAAGCTGACTTGGAATTGGACCTGAG
Organism: Mungos mungo; assembly: GCA_004023785.1. Classification (NCBI taxonomy): domain Eukaryota; kingdom Metazoa; phylum Chordata; class Mammalia; order Carnivora; family Herpestidae; genus Mungos; species Mungos mungo. The sequence goes on from PISW01003874.1 coordinate 27,953, forward strand.
CTGTTTTTTTGTTTTTAACTACTTTATTCTTTTAGAGCAGTTTTAGGCTCATGACCAAATTGAGATGGAAGTGCAGGGATTTCTCATTTACCCCCTGTCCTCACAATATGCTTAACGTCTCGTGCTACCCACATGCCCCACCAGAAGGGTACATTTGTTACAACTGATGGACCTACACTGACACGTCATTATCACCCACAGTTTGTACTTTAAGGTTCATTTATGGTGCTGTCCATCCTCTGAGTTAGGAGAAAGGTGTAATGACACATATCCATTATGAGAGTATCATACAGAGTAGTTTCACTGCCCTATGTTATCTTGAGCTCTTCACCCATGACACTTTCACAGAAGTCTTATTTCACTCCATAGAATCTTTGACTTTTAGAATCACAGACTTTTTAGAGTTGGAAAGGAATATACAGAAATATTTGATCAAGACTCTGTTTAACAGATGACAAAACATGGTTATTTCAATCATCAATCATTCCCTTCACTATCTGAATGAATCCAAAGCAGTGTAATGACTTCCTAGCTTTTTTATACATAGTCAGTAATTTCACTTTCTCCACTATCCTGTACCATGGGCTGGGCAGTGGTCACTTTCTCTGTTTAACAGATGAGAAAACAGAAATTTAGAATTTAAGTGATTTGCTTAAGTCCAGGTGGTGATGTGGCCAGGCTGGAAGCCAGGTTATCTGCTTCTACCCCAAAACAGACAGGAGTGATCACATGGCATAATTATCTCACTCTGGCAAACTTGAGAGGCTCCTGTGGTGAATATGTTTCTTACGAGGCAGGTCCCTGGCTATCAGACTTAGTTCTTAGAAGAAAATCCTTCTTGGGCACTTAGCTATTGTTAACAATAAGCTGACAATGATGCAGCCCTGGCTGTCATCAGCCCTGGGTCCTTAACTGTCTGAGGCCAGACCCTCCATTGAGGCAGTCTTTGCTTTTTCTTTCCAATAGGAAGAAAGAAATTAATTTTATGCACAAAAGTACATGTATTTACATATCTCCCTCTTGATCCCAAAAGTCTGTGAAAAGAATCTCTATTTCCTAAATCTACAAACAATGTTTGTAATACATAGGGTAAAATAACAATATTAATACATTTCTAAGGCATTTACTACATAGCATTTACCCTATGCCAAGTGATTTATAGATTCTTAAAATTTCATCTGCTAACAGTGTTGGGACATGGTTGGTATTATGTCCAGTTAAACAATGGAAACTGAGGCTTAACAGATTTACTTGCCCAAGGACAGTTCTCTCCATGTTGTGTAAGAAAATAATACATAATCAAGGCAACATACTCATAAGATTTTTATAACATTTATCCATTCATAAAATGAAGAAGGTTATAAAATTTATGGAATGAGTTATTTGAGTGGAAACACTGTTGACTTGATTCTTGCCCAATGACTGAAACAAAACTAGCTCAAAGTAAAACATACACCCACAAAAACCAGACAAGTGTTAGAGGCAATGTTTTGGTTTTGGCCCACATTTACCGGGTGTCCTTGAGCCTCCACCTCTTTGTTAATTCTCTGTATATCCCTCTGTTTGGGGATGTGTTCTTCAGTCAACCCAAACTCCATCTGAACTCATTTATTTATTTCCCGCTGCACTTTATCTCTGTTATCCATTACCGATGACCTTGGAATTAGTCCTCATCATTTATATCCAAAGTCATTTGTGGCTCAGATCCTCATCATTTTCATGTCCTTTTAACTAGTCCCTCTACTTCCTGTCTGACTTCCCTCCAGTCAGTGCCACCCACAGTCTTCTTGTCAAATTCCTCTTCATCCTTTGAACTAAATGCTCTGAAGTCTATCCTGACATACCTTCCCCTCAACAGAATCAGTTTCTTCCTGCTTTGTACTGCTTCTATATTGTGTTTTTACTTCTGTCCCATCAAACACAGTTTATCCTATCAGTTTACATTTTTCTCTCTTCCACTAGAGCATAAGATTTTATATTCCAAAGGCCTGGCGATTAGTTTTTCCACAGTGAAGATTTGTTAAATGGGAGCAGTCAATTTTTGATCACTTTTTAAAATTCTGACCAATTTTGAATTATAAAATGGGAATCAAAATACCTACTTCATGTGAGGTAGTGGGGTTATGAGAAGCAAAAGTCAAGGGGATAGCTCTGTGCCTCACTTATTATGTCTGGGAAACGTTAATGTTCCTCCTCCACCTGATAGAGCTCGTTACAAGATTCCATTCATTCTAGTAATCTGTTTATGAATTGGTAAAGGAAGCTATGTCTCCACTGAAGAAAGGCCTGAATGATTATAGCCACTAAGCAACTTCCACGAAAGGCAAGTAGCAATATGAAAAGAAAGTGTGCTTTGGGATCAGGAAGTCCTGGTTCCAACTCTGCTTGGGCTCCTCTGTAGCCCTGGTCAAGCCTTCAGTCCTCCTTAAAGCCTCATTTTCCATGGATTATAATAAGTGAAAGGAAGCCATATGTATATGTAGTATATGGTATGGACCTGGTATGTATTTTCTCTATATATAATCCTGTGACTCATAGACCCATGAGATTCTACCCCAGAGGGGTCAAACATTCAGAAAAGTTTAGCTCACTTGTGCCCTGCAGACACCCACAGAAAAGAATTAAAAGGGAACATCATTCTTCTTCATGGCTCTGGAGGCACATCAAAGGAGACTCAATTCATTTCCACAGCTCTAACAATACTTCTTGTATCCTGTTTTCATTCCTTTCTTTTACAGCCCTTCCTGTAGCTTCTGATTTGATAAGGCCTCACTCTTCTTGGTTTGTGTAGCATTCTCTCTGTTTTCCAGCCCCTCTCATTGCATTGTAGATGCAATTATTTTTCTCACCAATTCTCTCTCCTCCTTCCCTCTTCAGTGTTGTCCTCTCCACTATTTATAATCTACACTTGCAACTCCCAGAGCCAGCTTGACAGCAGCACACTGCTCCCTTGGACCCAGGAAATGGGTGAGCATTGGTCAACAGTGGCAAGATTTCCTTTGGCAACCAGAACAGGAGAGATCAGTGCATTCTCCCAATTCATGAGCTATGCTCTGCCTCAAATGAACAGTCAAGTATGGTACTCACTATTAACTGTGTTCTCTACCCACAGGGTGACAGTGGGGGGCCTCTGGTCTGCACCACAAAATCTGACAAGAACTGGTACCAGGTGGGCATTATCAGCTGGGGCAGGAGCTGTGGACAGAAGAACACTCCGGGAATATACACCTTGTTGGAAAATTACAACCTCTGGATCCAGAATGTGACCGAGATAGAAGGAAGGCCTTTTAACGCTGAGGAAATGAGATCTCCTCTCAGAAGGAAGCAAGTGAGGTCCCATGCTGCAGAATTTCCAGAGACAGGCAGCCCCAGATTCTGGCTTCTGATTTCCCTTCTGTCCTATATGCTATTCTAGGCCATTTTCTACTGATAATAAAGCAGATGCTATTCCTTACCCAAGGAAGTTGTGTGAAAGTGTGCTACCAGCAGAGGGACTGGTTATGAGATTAGATCTAAGGGCCAGGAATTGAGGGTGATAATAGAAAGTAGGACTAGAAAGATGGACTGCATCACTGGTTTGGGGAGTGGGCTTTGGGTCCCTGCATTAGTCAGTAATCTTTCTATTGCAGGTGAATTATCTATCTCAAACCATCTAAGGCCAAAAACAGCTATTTATAGATGTACATAAAAGAAAAATATCTGGAGTGGTGTTTGGTTTCAGGCATGGCTGAAGTTAAGGGCTCAACAGATGTCGACAGGGACTATTTTTTTATTTATAGCCATCATCCTCAAAAAAACCTTTCAAGTGGTGGCCATAATGACAACAGTATGTCCAGTTTGCATCCTACCAACTTAATAGCCCCAGTAAAAAGTTCCTTATAATTCCAGCAAAAGTCTGTGGTCTAATTTTTGTGGCTTATAAGCCTATGGTCCATCACTGCTCCAGTCACTGTCACCAACAGTGACACTCTCTAAGGTGAGAGGCTCAAGTCACAAGTCCATTCCAGAAGCCAATAAAGGGCCAGCCATTCGGAACTATGTGCACTGATAGTGGGTACAGGTGGCATCCTACACAGAAATAAGGGGCTATTAATAGGAAAAGGGGACTGTGTACTTAAGATGTCCCTTGACGGTGGACATTATAGCTGGCTGGCCTCCAAGGCAACCAAATCGTAGGCTCCCAGGAGCTTCTGAAGAAATTATGTCCAGAAATTGCTGCCTTGGGACCACTGGAAAAGCAAGGTTAGAGTGGGGGAAAATAGAACTAGGAGGTGTTTTGTCCCATAATCTCTTTCTAAAGAAGTATCAGCCATGCTGTAGATCATGGAAAAGGTCCAGCCTTCCATTTAAAGCTTTGCATTTCCTAAATTGCCACTGTATCTTTAGTGTGGCCCAGGGAATCCAATGGAGATGAAAGCCAGAGGAAAGAGGCACATGGCAACACTCAGTAATGCGGTCTTATAATGACAACTCACAGTGTCAGATGCTGGAGGACTTGGCAGAAGGCAGGACCCCATCCTCAAGAAGCTTCTTGGCAAACAGTAGTACGTTCCACACCTGACCCTCCCAATTGAGTGCTAGAGGGTGTGGGACCCAGCAATCTAGAGGGGGACATCTTCACAGACTGACAGGACCTAGAAATCCCCTCAGAGTGACTGAAACAGCTTGAAGGAGAAGTGAAGTTTTTCTAAGCATGGAAAGAAGAGCAAATGAAGGAGTAGTCTGAGAAGAGCATCGTTAAATTGACTCAAGAATAAACTGGAAGTGAAAATTGGTAGCAAGCTGAAAGCAAGAGGGAAAGACAACAGACCCCTCTTCCATGAAAAAGAACAGTTCCAAGGTAAAAAATAAAATATGATTTTTAAAAAGAGGGTCTTGAGAAATAGTGTTGTTCAAAAAAGAGGTAAAAATGGGGCAGCTAGGTGACTCAGTCAGCTGTGTCCAACTTTTGACTTCAGCTCAGGTCATGATCTCACTGTTCATGAATTTGAGCCCTGCTGTAGGCTCCATGCTGACGGGGCAGAGCCTGCTTGGGATTCTCCTTCTCTGCCTGCCCCTCTTCTGTGTGTTCTTCCTCACTCAAAATAAATAAACTTTTAAAAAAAAGGGGTAAAACAGTGTCCTCAAAGTACAGGGTGAACTTGAATCACTCAACTGGGAAACCTAACCACAACAGGAATCATTGGGTCCTGGGGTGGCAGATACCTAATGGTGGCACTCAACTACCCAAGCCAAGGAGCCCAGGTATACCATAATAGACAGCAGAGTCAATGCAGTGTTCAGAATAGGCCAACTTGCACAGACCCACGGTGTTAGTGGTGTTAGCTAGTTGATCACAGTGTACCTAGAAATGAAATAGATACTAAGCCTACTAAGTTCTTACTTGCTCTGTATAAGCAGAGAAGTTCTAGGTCAAGTGAACAAAGGTCTAACCTGAATCATAAAAAAAAAAAAACAATTGTGGCTCCTTAATCAATTCTTAGACTTTAACAAGTTACAGACCCAGAACTTCTTAAATGAAAGGGAAGCTGGGTATCTTTGATGAAGGACCCTAGTATGTCACCAAATATTTATACTGTTAATTTTCTCAGCTTTCTCCAAAAGGGCCTACAGCTTATTTTACCAGGATAACTGTGCACTGGGGAAGAGAAAAATAATAGCCCTTTGGGGGACTGGCTACTAGACACTGGCTCTGAACTGACACTGACTCCAGGAGACGTCACTGTGGCCCTCCAGTCAGAGTTGGAGCTCATGGAGGTCAGATGATCAATGGGGTTTTAGCTCAGGTGCATCTCATAGGAAGCCCAGTAGGTCTCAGAATTCACCCTGTGGTTGTTTCCCCAGTTCTGGAATGAATAATTGGAATAGACATACTGAGAAGCTGACGGAATCTCACATTGTTCCCTGACTTATGGAATAAGAGGTATTATGATGGAAAAGACCAAGAAGCAACTAACACTGCCTCTACCTAGGAAAATAGTAAACCAAGAGAATATTGCATTCCTGGAGGTACTGCAGATACTAGTGCCCCATCAAAGACTTAAAGGATGCAGGGGTGCACCATATCCCCATTTATCTCTTCTACCTGGCCTGAACAGAACACTGATAGATCTTTGAAAATGACAGAGGATTATTGTAAGCTTAAGACAGTGGTGACTCCAATTGCAGTGACTCTACCAGATGTGCTTTAATTGCTCGATCAAATTAACACATTGCTTAGTATCTACTATATGCAGTTATTGATCTGGAAAATGAATTTTTCTCCATCCCTATCCGTAAGGTCCATCAGAAGCAGTTTGCTCTCTACTGGCAAGGCCAGCATTACACCTTCACTGCCCTGACTCAGGGGCATATAAACTCTTCAGGCCTATGTCATAATTTAATTCATAAGGATCTTAATCATAAGATCCTTTTCTCTTCCACAAGATATCACACTAGTACATTACATTGATGACATTGTGCTGATTGGACCTAGTGAGCAAGAAGCAGCAATTACTCTAGACTTACTGGTAAGACATTGTAAATGTAAATGTACATGCTAGAGAGTGAGGGGAAAAAGTCTAACCCATTTAAAGGGCTTCCTACCTTGGTGAAATTTCTAGGGATTCAGTGTGGGACATGCATAAATTGCTGCATTTGTCCCCTCTTACAACCAAAAAAAGAGGTTTAACCCAGTGGGTCTCATTGGGTTTTGGAGGCAACATATAACTCACTATTTACTAAGTGACCCAAAAAGTTGCTGAATAAAGCCCAAAACAGGAGAAGGCTCTGAAACAGGTCTAGTCTGCCATAAAAGCTGTTCTACACTTGGGCCATATGATCCAGCAGGTCCAGTGGTGCTTGGAATATCAGTGAAATAGGGACACTGTTGAAAGACTGTGGCAGGCCCTTGAAGGTAAATTATAACACAGGTTTTTAGCGTTTGGGAGCAAAGTACTGCCATTCTTTGCAGATAACTACTTTCTTTTTAAGAAGCAGGTTTTGGCCTGATACTGAGACTTGTATATACTGAACACTTAACCAAGTTAACATATGACCTGAGCTGCCTGTTATGAACTGTGTTAATCTGTCACACCAAGCCATAAAATTGGGCATGCACATATAGTAGCACTCAATCATCCAATGGACATTAGTATATATGAGATGGACTCAAGCACCCCCTGAAGACACAAGTAAGTTACATCAAGAAGTGTCCCAATGCCCATGGTTCACTCCAACCCAGCCACACTACCAGTCTGCACCTATGGCCTCGTGAGAAGTTTTCTGTGATCAAATGACCAAGGAAGAGGAAACTCAGGTTTGCTTTACAGGTGGTTCTGTGTGATATGCAAGCACTATCTGAAAGTAGACAGCTGTAGCACTATACCTCCTTTTTGGGATACATCTCTTTTTTGAAGGAGATTGATGAAGAGAAATTCTCCCAGGACTTTGAGCAGTGTAGCTGATTGTTCATTTTCTTAGAAGGATAAATGGCCACATGTGCAATTATATACTGATTTATGGCTGTTGGCGATGGTTTGGCTGGAGAGTCAGGGACTAGGAAGGAACATGATTGAGAAAATTGACAAGGAAGTCTGGAAAAGAGGTATGTGGATAGACCTTGCTGAATGAGTGAAAAAGTGAGGATACTTGTGTTCTATGTCAATGCTCACCAAAAGGAGACATTGGCAGAGGAATATTTTAATAATCCAATGGATAGGATGACCTGTTCTGAGAATACCAGTCAGCTTCTTTCCTTAGCCACCGTTGTCATCTTCCAAAAACTTAATGAACAAAGTGGCTGTGGTGGCAAGGATAGAGGTTTTGCCTGGGGTCAGCAACATAGACTCCTAGTCACTAAGGCCAACCTGGCCATGATCAATGCTGAGTGCTCAACATGCCAGTGGCAGAGATCAATAATATTCTGAATATGGCACCATTCCCCAAGGTGATCAGCCAGCCACTTCTCTCAGATTGATTACATTGGACTAGTTCCATCATGGAAGGGGCTAGAAATAAGAGTGGCACAACTTATCTGCTAATAAAATTTTTGCTGCCTGTCCCCACAGCTTATATTTAGAGGTTGTAGTTCTAACTGGAGGAATGTTTCCACCATGAGACATAACAATGATTTCATTGAACTGGAAATTAAGATCTATTTTGGACTCTCAAAATGGATGCCTCTGAGTCAACAGACAAATAAAGGCTAGGGTAATTAATCCAGATTACCAAGGGAAAATTGAACTACTACTCCACAATAGAGATCAGGATGAGTATGTCTGGAATCCTAGCAATCCCTGAAATTAAGGTTAATGGAAAACCAAAACAACCCAATCTAGACAAGACTGCTAATGGCCCAAACCTTTTAGGAATGAAGATTTACCACCAGATAAAGAACCATGACCAGCTGAAGTGCTTGATGATGGCAAAGGAACTACAGAATGGATAGTGGAAGAAGGTAGTTACAAATACCAGATAAAATCATGTGATCAGTCACAGAAATAAAAACTGTAATTGTCATGAGTATTTTTCCTTTATTTTGTTATGACTGTTTGCGTATGTATATATCAAACAAATATTTTTGTTTCCTTCTTATCTTCTCATTATGTAACATAAGATATATTTATTTTATATCCTAATATTTAAGTATTGTTAACTTTATATGGAACTTAATATGAAAGAGTACTTAATTACACAATATCAAGAGAGAACTAAACATCACAAAGACATTACATCCTCTTCTGGAGAAACACTTAGTGCATTTTCTATTGTATGTGGAATAGTTGTATCATGTTAGATGGAAGTATGAATTTGTTGCCTTTGTTTGGAGATTAGGTTTGACTTAAGGAGAGGTATATAAGTGACAAAGGGTGGATTTCTGTTGATTAATTCTATGCACCAATTTGGAGGGTATTTTGGATAAAATTATTGAACTTTGAGTAAGTGGATTTCTCTCCATAATGTGGGTGAGTCTGAATAGAAAAAAAAAAAAAAAAAGACTTTCCTCCCTGATCAAAGGAAATACACCAGCAGATTGCCTTCGGACTTCACCTGTACCATCAGCTGTCCTGGGTCTTGAACATGCCAACCCCCACTGCAGATTTGGACTTGCCAGTCTCCAAGTCAGAGGAGCCATTTCCTTCTATACATCTTTCTCTCTCTTTCTTTATATACGTGTGCACTTCTTTTTGTTTCTGTCTCTCTAGTAACCCTAAGTAATACAGTGAGGACTATTTTCAGTATAGTGAAGGGGGCTGCTAAGATAATGAGGCTCTTTTAGTAATATTGTGCACCTTGGCCATAACAAGGTTCTCAGATTCTCCTTGTTTTTTATTAACTTGACAGCATTTAGAAATTCTGGTTAAGTATGTTGTTGAATGCCATTCTATTGGAATTTCTCTTATCTTTTTCTCATGATTATACTGTAGCTATTGGCTTTTGGGGAGAAAGATCACAGAGGTTAAGTGTATTTTTATCACATCCTAACAAAAGGACATACTATCAACATGATTTTTGACTGTTGATCTTGACTGCGGTCATCTGGCTAAGGCCATGTTTGTTAGGTCTTTCTACCATAAAGTTACTCTTTATCCCCTCATTTCCATACTGTACTCTTTGGAAGAAGTCGCAATACACAGTCCACTCTTAAGGAGTATGAAGTTATACCCCACCTCTTATAATGTAGAATATATTTATTTGGAATTCATCTACACAGGAAATGTGTCTTTTGTACCCCATTCACTATTTTATTTAGTCATTTGTATATCAATATGGACTCACTTTTTACTTTGGGTTTAATCCAAAACTATTTTTTTTATTTTATTGCTCAACTTTTCCAGCTGTGGTCACTGGGAACTCTCTGTTGGTTTCTGTGCTCCTATGACATACTTTAATGTGTGTGTGTGTTGCATACTTCATCCTGGCACTGCAAGATGCTAAAAGGAAGCACAGATTTTTTTTATTATGAATCCTTGAAATTTTTTTTGTTAAAGTTTGATTTCTGTGTCTTACAACTGGAAAAGTTCTGACTGATACAAAGGGAACCAGCCTTACTCTGCACATTATCTTTAAAATATTTTTATTTATTTGTTTTTTATTTTGAAAATTGTATATTTAATGTGTACAATGTAATATTTTGATATTTGTGCACATTGTGAAATTATCACCAAAATCTAATGAACATAGCCATCACTTCTCATGGTTACCTCTTGGTGTGTGTGCGCAGTAAGAATATTTGAGAGTCGCTCTAAGAAAAGTTCAACAGTAAAATATATAGTTATTAACCATAGTTACCATGCTGTAATTTATGTCTCCAGTACTTATTCATATTGAGATTGAAAATTTGCATTCTTTGATCAACATCTCTCCTTTCTCCCACACCCCAGCCTCTGGTAACTACCATTCTACTCACTGCTTCCAAGTTTGACTTTAAAAAAAGTGTTACTTTGTTTTTAGATTTCATATATAAAATGAGATCATGTGATATTTGCCTGTCTGGCTTATTTTATTTAGCATAATGTCCTCCCCATGTTGTTGCAAATAGAAAGATACCTTTCCTTGTAAAGAATGAATGATATTCCATTGTAATCCACATTTTAAAAATTCATTTATCTGTCAATAGACACTTAGGTTGTTTCTATGTCTCAGTTATTGTGAAAAGTGTTGCAATGAACATGGGAATTAAGATATCTCTCTGAAATAGTTATTTTATTTCTTTTCAATATATACCCTGAAGTGTATGCTGGATCACTTTTAGTTTGGGGGAAGCCTCCATACTATTTTCCAAAGTTATTGTACTAGTTTACATTCTTACCAACAGTGCACAGGGTTTCCTTTTCTCAACATTCTTGCCAACACTTGTTCTCTTCAAGCATTTTGAGAATAGGCTTCTAACACGTGTGAGGTGATATCTCATTTGATTTGCATGACTAGACGATAGACAAGCATCATATATATCTGTTGGCCATTTGTATGTCTTCTTTAGAAAAATCTCTACTCAGTTCTGCCCATTTTTAAATTGGGTTAATCGTTTTCTTGCTGTTGAATTGTATAAATTTCTTATATATTTTGGATATTAACTTCTTATTTATTGCATATATTATTTGGAAATATTCTCTTCCATTCTTAGATTGCCTTTTCATTTTGTTGACTGTTTCCTTCACTTTGCAGAAGCATTTAGTTTGATGTAGCCCCACTTGCTTAATTTTGCTTTTCCCTTAGGTGTTTGTTCTTCTAGAAGTTTTACAACATCAGTCTTATGATTAAATCTTTAATCCATTTTGAGTTGATTTTTGTGTGTAGGAGTCTAATTTTATTCTTTTTATGTAGATATCTAGTATTCCCAGCACCATTTGTTGAAAAGACTATCTTTTCCCCCATTATATTTTTGTCACCTTTGTCAAAAATTTGTTGACCGTATATGCATGGGTTTGTCTCTGGCTCTCTATTTTGTTCCTTTGGGTTCTGTGTCTGCTTTTATGGAAACACCATACTCTTTTGATTATTATAACTTTGTAATATAGTTTGAAGTCAGGAATTGTGATGCCTTTAGCTGTGTTCTTGCTTAACATTGCTATAGCTATTTCCTGGTTGTTGTTTTGTTTTTTCTGGTTCTATATGAATTTTATCATTGTTTTTCCTATTTCTGTGAAAAATTTCATTGGAATCTTGATACAGATTGCATTAAACTTATAGACAGAACAGACATTTTTACAATACTAGTTCTTCCAATCTGCACACTTTAAACTCAAAGGATTTTCCCATGATACTGAACTGCAGGTGCTTGATAAGATAGGAAAGTCCCAGGTGCCATTTGAGTCTGGAAATCGTGACAAACCAGCCAGGCAAGATGTAGAAGACTTCAGCACTTTGCTGGCTCTGTGTCAGGCTATTGTTTGAGCATCTGGGGGAACTGAAGTTCTCATTCCACTTATTAAAAGTGAGTGGGAGGGCAAGAAGGGGAAAGGGAGGGGAAGAGATAAAATGTCAAGTTCAAATCTTGATATGTTGAATTTAAGCTCTCAGTGGGATCTCCTGTAGAGGTGTTTAATAGGTGTTGAATATATGTTTTGGATATCAGATGAGAGGACAGAATAGGAGAAAATAAATTTTACAGTTACTCACATAAAAATTAGTTAAAACCATGGCAAAAGGCAAATTTTCAAATTAGATTCATGAATCAGATCTTTTACCCAGTAACAAGCTACAAGTTTTACTAATAATTTCAAAGATACAAGTAATTGAAGGGCACGGGCAAAGCCTGGCAGTCTGAGCTGCTTGCCAGATCTTTTCTGGCTGCCACAAGATAAACTCTGGCCTGGAGGAAATTTCTCCATTTTCTATTCATTTAGGTACATGATTTACATGATATTTCCAGAGCATCATGCCTATAGATTCTAGATTTATTTACTATAAGTAATACTAGATAGACCAGGTACATCTTACCAAATGCATTCAGTAGAAAATATCACTAGTGTATTTTCCAAGAGGTCTGGCATTACTCTATTTACAAAGGGGATTTGAAATGAGCATCCATCTTTCCCAGGCTATCCCCACAGTAAAGAGAAGATTGGATTGCTGACTCTGTCTAGTGGAGTGAAAGATAATGTCAAGGGAGAATATAAATGAAAAGAAATAAGGGCAAGGACAGAATCCTAGGGAAAAATTAACATCTGAAGAATGAGCAGCAGATGAAGACTTGGTAAAGGGGACTGAGAAGTGGCCTCCCACTAGATGACAGGAAGGCCAGAAAAATGTGCTGTCCCAGCAGCTAGTGGAGGGAGTTTTCCTCTCCTTCCATTGGGGCTGAGACATTAGAGAAGATAAGGACTAGAAAAATGTCCAGTGGACTTAATAAGGAGGTTATTCATGACCTTAGGAATTTCAGTTTTCATGGCATGATGGGGACAGAGCTAGATTGTGGTGGATTGAAGAGTGGCCTGAAGGTGAACAACTGGAGACCATATTGGTGAGCAACCCAAGAACCTTGATTGGAAAGGGCAGGAGAGAAACAGTAATAACAGAGGGAAATTTTAGATGAAAGAGTATTTTCCTCTTTGGAGAATATGTTTAAATGCTCATATGAATATGTCAGTAGATATCAGAATGGGGATAATGGATAGAATAAGAGGACAGGTGGAATTTTAATAAATAGTCCCTCCGAAAAACGGAAAAAGCACTGATTTGTTGTGTATGCTGATTTCTGTTATGTAAATATTACCACCTTGGCTGATTGTCAAGCAACCATTGGTTAAAATAACCAAGTCTCAAAATTTTGGGGTGTTTTACAAATGATTTCCACAGACCAGTAGGAACCAGCCCCAGCACACTGCTGGGTGTAAAGGTAGGATTTAAGAGCAACTGGGAAGAGGGGTTGGTAGCCAGTGTGTCCAGAAGTTGAGGGAATTCTCGTCTAGTGGCTTCTAATCTTTGATGAAATAAGAGCCTATATACAGCTTTATGTGTGAAGGGAAAGAGAGTGGAATAGGAAGTTTTAGGAGAATGCAAAGCTTTGAAACAGCTCCTGCAGAGATTGGAATAGAAAATTGGAAAATGAGAGAAGAAATTCAGGCACCATTGACCACTCAGTAGAAGTAGGAGACTGTGTAGGAGTGGTTCGTTCCAATGAGTCTCTGTGAGTTTTTTCAGCAGGGCTCAGAAGGCCAGGTGCATGGACTTAAGTGCCTAAATAGTATCTCAAATCCCACACTAAAGTAGAACACTTGAACACTCTCCTACCAAATGTGTTTCTTCCTCCAGTCTCAAGAGAGGTAAATTACACTGCCATCATTCACTCAATTGCTTAAGCCAAAAAACTGGAAAACATTCTTGAATGTCTCATCCCTCATGTGAAATCCATCTTCATATTTTTTAGGCATTTCTTCCAAAAAACTTTTTCCATTTCTTTCCACGTCCACCAACATAAGGTAAGCCATTATTTCTTGCCTGGACCACTCTGCCATGTGTGTGTGTGAGTATGTGTGTGTATTCTGTGTTTCTACTCTTGCCTTTCATTTGCTACATACCAGAGGGATTTTTAAATGTCTGTTTTTAAATGTTTTTTATTTATTTTTGAGAGACAGAGGGAGGTCCAGCAGGGGAGGGTCAGAGAGAGAGAGGGAGACACAGAATCTGAAGCAGGCTCCAGGTTCTGAGCTAGCTGTCAGCACAGAGTCCGACGCGGGGCTTGAACCCACTAACTGTGAGATCATGACCTGAGCCTAAGCCAGTCTCTTAACCAACTGAGCCACCCAGGTATCCCTTAAGTGTCTTTACTAAGATATAATTTACATACCATACAGTTCATCTATTTAAAGTGTATAAATCAGTGATTTTTAGTACATTCACACAATTGTTCAACCATCACCACAATCCGATTTTAGGACATTTTTGTAACCTTAAAGTATCCACATGCGCAACAGCAGTCACACCCCATTCCTCCCAGCTACCTTCTCTTTTCAGTCCTTGGCAATTACTAAATGGAATCTTCTGTCTCTACAGATTTTCCTATCCTGGAATTTCATATAAATGGAATAATAAAATGTGTGTTCTTTTGTGACTGGCTTCTTTCACTTAGCATAATGTTTTCAAGGTTTAATATGTTATAGCAAGTATCAGAAGTTTATTCTTTTTTATTATGGAATCATATTCCATTGTTATGATATACTACATTTGTTTATCTACTCATCAGTTGATAAATATTTAGGATGTTTCCACATTTGGCTATTGCAAATACTACTACTAGAACATTCATGGACAAATTCATGTATGAATATGTTTTCATTTCTTTTGTGTATATACCAAGAGAGGAATCGCTGATCATAGAGCAAATATATATTTAAATTTTGAGGAACTTCCAAACTGTTTTCCAAAGCGACTGCACCATTTTACATTGTTACCAGCAATGCATTAGAGTTCCCATTCTCATCAACGACATTATTGCTCATTTTCTTAATCTTACATACTAATGTATGTAAGCGGTATCTCACTGTGGTTTTGATTTTCGTTTCCCTGGAGACTAAACAACATTGAGCATTTTCCCATGTTTTATTGCCCATTTAGATATCTTCTCTGGAGAAATGCCTTTTCAGATGCATTGCTCATTTTTAAGTTTAGCTATGAATTTTTCTACTATTGAGATGTATGAGTTCTTTATATATTCTATAAACCTCTTATAAGATGCATGATTTGAAAATATTTGCCAATTTTTTTTCCTTCAGTCACTTTTGTGTCTAAAAAATCCATTGTGTTATATCTAAGAAATCATTGCCTAATGCCCATTCACAAAGATTTACTCTTATTTTCTTTTTAGGAGTTTAATATGTTTCACTTTTACATACAGATTTATAACCTGGTTTGAGTTCACTTTTGTGTATGATATAAGGAAAGAGTCTAACTCCATTCCTTTCTGTTACCCCGGCATCATTTGTTGAAACTGTTCTTCTTGGGACCCTTGTCAAGAATGAATTGAACACAAATGTAAAGGTTTATTTTGAGGGTGTCAGTTTCACTTAATTGATCTATCTATTGATCCATCCTTAGGCCAGTACAATATTGTCTTGCTTACTATTCCTTTGTAGTATGCTTTGAAATCAGGAAGTATGAGTCTTTCAACTTTGTTCTTCCTTTTCAAGATTGTTTTGGCTATGTGAGTACCTTACATTCCCATATTACTCTAAAAATCAATTTGTTAATTTCTGCTGCAAAGGCATCTGGGATTCAGGAGGAGATTATATGAAATATATGGTAGAGTAATGCCATCTTAACAGTATCAAGTCCTCTGCCCTATGAACATAGTATGTCTCTCAATTTATTCAGATTTTCTTTCATTTCTTTCAGGTTTTGTAGTTTTCAGTGCACCAACTCTTTTTTTTTTTTTTTCAAACTTATTCTTGAGTATTTTATTTTTTGGTGTTGTTTTAAACAGAAATGTTTCTTTTTTCTTTTTCTTTTTTAATAGTTTATTGTCAAATTGGTTTCCATATAACACCCAGTGCTTCTCCCCACAAGTGTCCCCCACCATGACCATCACCCCCTCCTTCCCTCCCCCTTCCCCTTCAGTCCATGGCTCGTTTTCAGTATTCAGTAGTCTCCCTTGATCTGTGTCCCTCACTCTCCCCCACTCTCTTTCCCCCTTCCTCTCCCCATAGTCCCCTGCCAGGTCTCTCCTGTTAGACCTATGAATGCAAACATATGGTATCTATCCTTCTCTGCCTGACTTATTTCGTTTAGCATGACACCTTCAAGGTCCATCCACTTTGCTACAAATGGCCATATTTCATTCTTCCTCATTGCCATATAGTACTCCATTGTATATATACCACATCTTCTTGATCAATTCATCAGGTGACGGACATTTAGGCTCTTTCCATGATTTGGCTATTGTAGAAAAATGAAATTAGACCACTTCCTGACACCATTCACAAAAATAAACTCAAAATGGATAAAGGATCTGAATGTGAGACCGGAAAAAGCAGGAAATAGCCTCCTAGACCTCAATCACAGCAATTTCTTCCTCAACACATCCCCAGAGGCAAGGGAATCAAGAACAAAAATGAACTACTGGGCCTCATCAAGATAAAAAGCTTCTGCAAGGCAAAGGAAACAATCAAAAAAACTAATAGTCAACCGACAGAATGGGAAAAGATAGTGGTAAATGGCATATCAGATAAAGGGCTAGTATCCAAAATATACAAGGAGCTCACTAAACTCCATACACAAAAAATGAATGATCCAGTGAAGAAATGGGCAGAAGACCTGAATAGACACTTTTCCAAAGAGGACTTCCAGATGGCCAACAGGTACATGAAACGATGCTCAGCGTCACTCATCATCAGGGAAATACAAATCAAAACCACACTGAGATACCACCTCACACTGGTCAGAGTCGCTAAAATGAACAAATCAAAAGACTATAGATGCTGGCGAGGGTGTGGAGAGATGGGCACCCTCCTACACTGTTGGTGGCATTGTAAACTGGTGCAGCTGCTCTGGAAAACAGTGTGGAGGCTCCTCAAAAAACTATCGATAGAACTCCCCTATGACCCAGCAATAGCACTGCTAAGGATTTACCCAAGGGATACAGAAGTGCTGATGCATAGGGGCACATGTACCCCAATGTTCATAGCGGCACTTTCTACAATGTTTTCTTTTAAAAATTTTTTTAAGTTTATTTGTTTGTTTTAAGAGAGACAGAGATGATGAGTGGAGCAGACAGAGAGGGAGAGAGGGAGAATGAGTCGAGTACAGAGCGCAACATGGGGCTTGAACCCACAAGACGTGAGACCATGATCTGAGCCAAAACCAAGAGTCGGACACTTAACCAACTGAGCCACCAAGGTACCCCCAGAATTGTTCTCTTCATTTCATTTACAGATTGTTTATTCTAGGATATAGAAATACAGTTGATTTTTGTATACTGATCATATATCTTGTAAGCTTTCTACGCTTGTTTATTAGTTCTAATAGTGTTTAAATTGACTTCTTAGGATTTTCTACATACAAGATCATGTCATCTACTAATATATAGTTGTTCTTTTTCCTTTCCAATCTGGGTGACTTTTATTTCCTTTACTTACTCTCTTAATTTCCCCAGTGAGAGTCAGAGTATATAATAGTAGGAATTAGCATCGATGTTCTGTTCCCAATCTTAGGGAAAAAGCACCCTGTCTTTTACCATTACATATTAGCTATGGGGTTTTGTAGAGGTCTTTCATCAGATTAAGGACATTCCCTTCTATTTCTAATGTGTTGAGTGCTTTTGTTATGACAATGTGTTGAATTTTGTCAAATGCTTTTCCTGTGTCTATTAAATGATTTGTGTTTGTCTTTTTTAAATTAATACAGTGCATGATATGGATTTATTGATAGATATTAAAGCAATCATACATTCCTGGGATAAATCCCACTTGTCATGGTGGATAATCTTTTTGAATGTCCTTTAATTTATTTTTCTAGTATGTTGTTGAGGACTTTTTGTGTTTATATTTATACAGAATTATGGCCTGTAATTTACTTTACTTGCAATATCTTTTTAAATTTTTTAAATTTTTAATCAATTTTAACTCAGTAAGTTAACATACTGTGTTGTATTAGCTGAAAGCATACAATGCAGTGATTCCACAATTCTATATATTACTCTCTGTTATCAAGATGAGTGTATTCTTAATCCCTCTCACCTAGTTCACCCATCCCCCCATCGACCTTCCTGGCGGTAACCATCTGTTTGCTCTTTATAGTGAAGAGTGTTTGGGGTTTATTTCTTATTTTTCCTTTGTTTGTTTCTTAAATTCCTCATTTGAGTGAAATCATAATAGTATTTTTTTTTCCTGACTGGCTTATTTTGCCTACCATTATACTCTCAGATCCATTCATGTTGTTGCAAATGGCAAGATTTCAAAATGTTTTACTTATTTTTGAGGGGAGAGGGCAAAGAGAGAGAAGGAACAGAGGATCCAAAGACAATCTGAAGTGGACTCTGGGCTTACAGCAGCGAGCCCAAGGTGGAGCCAGAACTCATGACCTGTGAAGTCATGACTGGAGCAGTAGTCAGATGCTCAACTGACTGAGCCACTCAGGTACCCCAATATTTCATTCTTTTATGGCTAAATAATATTCCATTGTGTATATATACCACATCTTCTTTATCCATTCACCTATTGATGGATATTTGACTGCTTCCATAATTTGGCTGTTGTAAATAATGCTGCAATAAACATAGGGGTGAATATATATTTTTGAATTAGTGTTTTTTGTGTTCTTTGGGTTAGTACCCAGTAGTGTGGTTACTGGATCATAAGGTAGTTCTATTTTTACTTTTTTGAGGAAACCCCATACTGTTTTCCACAGTGGCTGCACCAATTTCCCCTCTTACCAACAGTGCACAAGAGTTCCTTTTTCTCCACATCCTCACTAACACTCGTTCCTTGTGTTTTTTGTTTTAGCCATTCTGATAGGTGTGAAGTGATAACTCATTGTGGTTCTGACTTGAATTTCCCTGGTGATGAGTGATGTTGGGCATCTTTTCATGTGTCTGTTGGCCACTGGATGTCTTCTTTGAAGAAATGTCTGTTCATGTCTTCTGCCCATTTTTCATCATATTATTTGGGGCTTTCAGGGGTTGGGTTGTATTAGCTTTTTATATATATTCTGGATACTAACGCTTTATCACATATATCATTTGGAAATATCTTCTCCCATTCAATAGGTTGCCTTTTAATTTTGTTGATAAGTTCATTTGCTGGGCAGAAGCTTTTTATTTGCTGTAGTCCCAATAGTTTATTTTTGCTTTTATTTCCTTTGCATTGGGAGACATATCTATAAAAATGTTGTTATAGCCTATGTTTGAGAAATTACTGCCCATACTCTCATCTAGAATTTTCATGTTTCAGGTGTCACATTTAAGTTTTTAATCTATTTTTAGTTTGTTTTTGTGTATGGTGTAAAAAATGTGGTCCATATTCATTGTTTTGCATAGAGCTGTTCAGTTTTCCCAACACCAATTGTTGAAGAGACTGTCTTTTTCCCATTCTATATTCTCGCCTCCTTTGTTGAAGATTAATTGACCATATAATCATGGGGTTATTTCTGAGCTTTCTACTCTGTTTCACTGATGTGTTATTTTTGTGCCAGTATCATACTGTTTTGATTATTACAGCTTTGTAGTATAACTTGAAATCTGGAATTGTGATACCTCAAGTTTTGTTTTTCTTTTTCAAAATTGCTTTGGCTATACAAGTTCATTTGTGGTTCCATGTAACTTTTTGTATTGTATGTTCTAGTTCTGTGAAAAATGCGGTTCATATTTTGATACAGATTGCATCTGGGCATATGGACATTTTAACAATATTTATTCTTTCAATCCGTGAGCATGGGATGTCTTTCCTTTTCTTTGGGTCATCTGTAATTTCTTTCATCAATGTTTCATAGTTTGGAAAGTACAGGTCTTTCACTCCCTTGGTTAAGTTTATTTCTGGGTATTTTATTATTTTGATACATTTGTAAATGGGATTGTTTTCTTAATTTCTCTTTCCACTGCTTCATTATTTGGATATATAAGTGCCACAGGTTTCTGTACATTGATTTTATATCCTGCAGCTTTAATGAATTCACTTATCAGTTCTAGTAGTTTTTTTTCTTTTGGTGGAGTATTTATGGTTTTCTGTATATAGTACCACGTCATCTGCAAATAGTGAAAATTTTACTTCTTCCTTACTTCTTGTCTGATTAATATGGCTGGGACTTCTATCATGAATAAAAGTTACAAGAGCAGACATCCTTGTGTTGCTCCTGACCTTAGGGGAAAATTTCTGTTTTTTCCCCCATTGAGTACAATGTTAGCTGTGGATTCTTCATATATGGTCTTTGTTACATTGAGGAATGCTCCCTCCAAACCCACTCTGTTAAAGTTTTATTATGAATTGATGTACTTTGTCAAATGCTTTTTATTCATCTATTGAAATTAGTATATGGTTTTTATCGTTTCTCTTATTGATGTAATATATTATATATATTGATCAAATCAATGTAACATTGATTTGAAAATATTGAACTACACTTGCATCCCGGTAATAAATTCCATTTGATTGTGGAGAATAATTTTTTAAATGCATTGTTGGATTCAGTTTGCTAATATTTGTTGAATATGTTTGCATACATGTTCATCAGAGTTATTGGCCTATAGTTCTCTTGTTTTGTAGTATCTTTATCTGGTTTTGATATCAGGTTAATGCTGGATTCACAGAACGAATATTTAAGTTTTCCTTCCTCTTCAAGTTTTTGGAATAGTTTGAGAAGAATAGATATTAACTCTTCTTTGAATGTTTGATAGAATTTGCTTGTGAAGCCCTCTGGTTCTGCAACTTTGTCTGTTGGGAATTTTTAAATTACATATTCAATTCCATTGCTGATAATTGGTGTGTTCAATTTTTCTATTTCCTCCTGATTCAGTTATATGTTTCTAGGAATTTATCCATTTCTTCTAGGTTGTCAATTTGTTGAGATATGCTTTTACATAATATTTTTATAATCCTTTGTAATACTGTAGTGTTGCTTGTTATTTCTCTTTTTTTCATTTATGATTTTGTTTATTTGAATCCCCCTCCCCTCTTTCTTTCTCTTTTGATGAATCTGGTTAAGAGTTTAACAATTTTGCTCATCTTTTCAAAGAATCATCTGGTGTCAAAGACCTGTTTTATTGGTTTTTTAAAGTTCCTATTTCATTTATTTCTGCTCCAATCTTTAGTATTTCCTTCCTTAAGCTTGTTTGGGATTTTGTTTTATTATTTTCTAGCTTTCTTAGGTATAAGGCTAGGTTGTTTATTTGAAAATAAATAAATAAATAAATTTATTTATTTGAAAATAAATAAATAAATAAATTCTTGCTTATTGAGGTAGACCTGTATTGCTATAAACTCTTAGAACTCCTTTTGCTGTATCCCAAAGATTTTGGATCTTTCTGTTTTCATTTTTATTTGCCTCCATGTATTTTTTTAATTTCCTCTTTGATTTCTTGATTGACTCATTTATTGCTTAGTAGCATGTCATTTAACCTCCATGTGTTTGTGACCTTTCCACACTTTTTTCTGTTTTTGTGATAGCTTCTCTCGTTTTGGGATCAGGGTAACACTGGCCTCATAGAATGAATAAGAAAGGTTCTAAATTTTGGAAGAATTTGCAAATAATTAGTCTTGATTTTTTTAAAAAAATGTTTCATGGAATTTAACAGTGAGGCCATCTGGGCCTGGTCTTTTCTTTGTGAGAATTTTTAAGATTGCTCTTTCAATCTTTTACTTGTGATAAGTCTGTTCAGATTATGTGTTTCTTCTTGAGTGAGTTTTGGTATTTGTGTCTTTCTAGTAATTTCTCCACTTCTTCTAAGTTATATGATTTTGGGGAATATTGTTGTTTATTGTATTCTTTTATATTTCTCTTTATCCCTATAAGGATAATAATGATGTCTTATCTTTCCTTTTTAATTTTAAAATTTGCTTCTTCTCCCTTTTTTCTTGGTCAATCTTCCTAAGTTTTGTCAATTTTGTTGATCTTTTCAAAGGCCTTTTCATCAATCTTTGAATGATTTTCCCTATTTTTTTCTATTATCTATTTTATTCATTTTCATCTGTTATCTATCATTTCTTTTCCTTTTCTTGCTCTGGTTTTAGTGTGCTCCACTTTTCGCAGTTTCTTTTTTTTAAATATGTATTTGTTTTTGAGAGACAGAGAGAGACAGATCATGAGCAGGGGAGGGGCAGAGAGAGAGGAAGACACAGAATTGGAAGCAGGCTCCAGGCTCTGAGCTAATTGTCAGCACAGAGCCGGATGCGGGGCTTGAACCCACAAACCATGAGATCATGACCTGAGCTGAAGTTGGATGCTTAACCGACTGAGCCACCCAGGCACCCCTTTCGCAGTTTCTTAAGGGAAAAAGTTAAACTTTTAACATGCCATTCCATTGTATTCTGACCTATGTTGTTTTTGACAATAAGTTATTAATTTTAGTGAGTTTTTCTTGGGTGTAATGAGTTACTTTCCTCTTGCTGCCTTCAAGGCTTTCTTTTTGCCTTTGACTTTCAGTGTTTTAACTGTGATATGTCTGGGTGTGGCTGGTAATTTCAAGCTATTAATTTTTTGAATACTTTTTCTTTTTCTTTTTCTCTGTCCTTTCCTTGTGATACTCCATTGGTGTATGTTGGTG